>BROG01000025.1:1900000-2202500 GCA_030159075.1 Atrina japonica | reverse complement strand
TAGTGCTACCTACTTGTGTTAACTATCATTCTTCTGTCTCTAATAATGAAAAAAAATTAATCATCAAATATTGGCAAATATCCTCTCTATTCTGGTAGAAAGCATGTGACCACATATTTTGCTCGTGATTTCATATCCGAATACATGTATTAGCCGTTACATAGTTATACAGAGATATTCAAAAATTCGCTCCAGGGATACCTAGCACTCAAGACAAAATTGAACAATAAGTATAGATAGATATGAAAGAGGCTATTTCTATACGTTTAAAGCTAACGTAACTTTGAACCACGTTTCAACTTCTAATTAGAGAAATATAAAAATCTCAGATACTAAAATATATATCTTTAGGATGTCCAGGATATAGATACTAATCTGGTAAAAATGGACAAACAAGGACCTCTGGAAACCAAAAGGTTGGATCATGTGTTATTGAGGATAACATCCCATGTCGACCAGTCACGCCCGCCGTCCACAGTCAAATCCAAATGAAATACGTGAGGAACGAATCCTCGTCACAATTGGTACAGACGTCTCAACAACCGCCAACGAAAAGGCAACTCAACATTTCATTTAGTGAAACAGAGTAATCGCAAACAAGACTATTATACCGGCCGTAAAATATGCGGAACGTTGACATCAAACGCGGTTTTCGATATTCCTGTGTCAATAATTTGTCAGTGAGTAGTTTATATCTGTATATGAAATGTTCATATGATGAACACGCCCAGGCATATCGGATCATTTGTGAAATATAAACTCCATATGCGGGTGACTGTGGGATATTACTACTTAAATGTGGAAAATTTACGATGGGAAAGCCGAAATCGTCGCGTTCGTCGTATGGCTTAATTTCCATTTACCTGTTTGTGTCTATAGTAAGTAAACTGTCTACGTATGACGCATATGTATTTGGTTCTCTTGTATCTTTAATTTCTAGTCCGCTGGGATATATGGCATTTGCATATATTTCCATTATTAATTGACAAAACGTCGTCGATATATCTAAATGTCAATTTACAGGACGCTCAAGCTTCTCCTTAACGTCTGTTAGTATCTTTGTAAAAAGTAAAGATATAGGTCTGTTAGGACACTGGATCCTGCTATGAATCTCTGCTCGTATGGGGTTTTGTGAAGTTGAGATGAGATGTTTGCATATTACATTGTATGTTATCAGCGATGAGCAAAATAACTAAAATAGAACGACGCACAATTAGAAACTGTACCTGATACCTTTTATCATATATTTCTAATGTATATATATATCACAGATACTAAAGTATCAGACTTCAGGGTGTCATGGATACAGTATTCAAATCTAGAAATATAGAGGTGAGATCAGGTGCCATAGTGGAGTGAGCATCGCCTGTTGACCAGTTATATCTAAAGAAAAAAAGTACTTTTAATTATAGGAATGGCCTGATATCATTTAATTGTATAAATGGAGTTGTCATATTTCTGTATTGATGGTGTAACAGAAATTTGCTCCAACATAGTCCCTGGACAACGATAAAATAGCAGACCTAAAGTGTGGAGTGAAAATGTTTAAACAATGCCCGCACAACAAAGAATTAAATGGTATACAAATGTATTATCAACAAACTGGACAATGGAAATGTGTGTGTAATCCGAAAGATATGGATTGAAGGAAAGGTATTACTGGTGGACCGTTTGAGCCTCAGAGAGTATACATGAACCCACTACCTGGTATTTCGGTACCTGTTGATCAGTTTATAGTAAAGTAATATTTCTATTTTGAATAGACAGCACTGTTTGAATTATAAACTTTTCCAAAAAGATAAGATAGTCATAATTTGCAGTGTTTAATCTAAGAAGAATTTAGGAGCACATTTAGGTTATTTTGGCCTTATATTTTACCAGTTTTTGCTTCGGAAGTCTACATCTATTTCAAATTCGACGACTCAACTGATGAAGATATATTGACGGAAACGGTCATCTTGTGCATTTTATTTGACCCTTTTGACAAAGCTATAACTTTGGTATTAACATGTTTATTATATTTGCAAGTTATAACTTATCATCTTTATGTTGTGGTCACAAACCTCACTGCTTTTAAGATATTCCTCAATAGCAATACGGTAAAGACCGCTTGTGTTCGTCGGAACCTGGTCAACACTGCTATTATTGGTTGAATTGGTTGAGTTTCCTCCCTTTAAACGTAAAGACGGTTTGGCCATTTAATGAGAGAGAGAGAGAGAGAGAGAGAGAGACAGAGAGACAGACAGACAGACACACAGACAAACAGACAGACAGACAGAGCTAGCTATGGAAGGACCTATATTGGAAGACCTTATCTCCTACCAATTTAACAGGTGTTTATAAAAAATTACATGAAATTAATTTCTTATCTTACATGTCGACCAGTTGCATGTAGACGCTATAAATTAATGTTAACAGTTGGCAATGGAACAAAATACACAAAAACTAAATAAAATCTATTTCTAATTTATAAGTTTTAAATCAAATGATTGTTTGTTTAACTTGTAGCGTGTTTGGTAAACTCGTTTGTCATTCTCGACATCGAGTATTTAACTCGAGTGGTTAGCACTGTAAGTGTAATTGAGAAGGTTGTTGTTATATTATTGTTAATCTGTCATTTGATAGATATCAACAGAAAATCAGCGTTTTACTATTTGGGATGGGTGTACTATTATAACAGGGTACACTGATTCTTTCCGGACACCTAGCCCCCATTCTGTTGGGGATTTGCAATTGTTCTTCATGTTACATCCATTTTGTCGTATTATAATAGACTTTGGGATTTCGAATATTCTGTGATACTTGTTCATTTAACGTACGATAAGCAAAATACAGAAAATCTTGTGAGCGCTAAAGACTAAAAAAACCTCCGTAAACGTATCAAAAGAACACATGTTACAAATGTAATTTGATTTGACTAACAGAAATGACATCAAATAGTAGAATGAATTTTTTGTCTATCTATTTAATAATATAGGAAAACATAGAATAATTTGAGACTCCTTCTATATATAAAATAGTAAATTTGATATTTACAATTAATCTAGTAAAAACATGAATAATTTCTAATTTACAATTTTCAATAAAACACATTTACATCCATTGAAATCATTTACTTTGGGTACATGTTTTCCAATTCTTTGGCTTTAGTGAGACTTGTACATACTTTATTGACTTCGGGAAAACACAATAAACGCTGAAATGTGAACCCGGTAAGTGCTATCGAGTTGCTATTAAAACAATGTAAGATAATTGTTTATATTTACACATAACAGATCCCTTATTCTAAGTATAGGAGGTCAACCGTTACTATAGCCTTAGTTCCGATAACACACTGTGCCAAATTCTTTAGAAGTATGTCACCATAATTGTGCTTTGTGGATTTTAGTTAGACCATCTTATAAATAGGATAATTGCAATAGCATTTTAAAAATTGAAAAGATTACAACTAATGTATTATGAGTCATAATTCGGATAGGATAATTATATACATAAACTACGATGATAAAAGTGAGTAAGCACATTTATCATGAAACTATATTTTTTCAAACTACTATCACACAGCTATTTCTTATTCGAACTTTCAAAACAATTCTTCTCTATAACATGTAAACATTTGTGTTTGGAAGTTGCTTTTTAATTTTGTTGCGAATATTCATTGTTTCGTTTTATACTCGTGAGTTTTATCAGTATACGAATATAATTTTATAAGTATAAGAATTTTAATACCTCTTTTTAGTATGTGCAGATAGGGAAAGGTGATATCAATAATTCAATCGTCTGTTTAAATAGCTCTAGCTTGAAAACAAAAAATTAACATTTTGTGCAAATATTCAGTGAAACTGCGTTAAATATTTAGATTTTTATGGTATAGGTTTGATCAAAAGTGATTTGGAAATGTCTTTACATGAATGTTTTGAAAAATATGGATCTATATGAAATATATAGATAAAAATACAATGCTTACTCACTTTGGACGCCAGACTGTATACATTCACACCCAAACCCATATATATGTCCCCCAAATTTGACCTTCATTTTGCCCTTGTCGTTAGTGATATATATATATATATATATATATATATATATATATATATATATATATATATATATATATATATATATATATATATATATATATAACAGGAATATTCTATTAACAAGAATAGAGTATTTTAGTGAACATTGATGATTCATGTTCATTTAGAACTTTCCATTGTGTGATTAATAGTATTATAAACATCCTAGGTACACTAGTTATGGAATATCATTAAGCATTAGGGCAAAATATCATAAAAGCAAAATTTTCAAAAAAATTATTTCGGTACGTTGTCTTTTTTATATAAAAAATAGTATGACCACACGTAACTTTTTACTGTTATCAGTAACCTTTTTCCCATTTTTGGGAATATTTTATGCAATTAACAAGAATTCTTGGTTTAACCTATGCAATTAAAAAAAATATTTAAAGTGATATGAGCTGTCGCAGGTGAAAAAGTTTTCAGAAGAAGAAATAAGATTTTACAAAGCACGTCATGTAACACTAACAACTGCGTCTATCTCATCACTTGCAAAGTTTGTCGAAAACAATATGTTAGTGAAACTGGAGACATCCGCAGACGCATCAATAACCACCAGTCCACCATTAAAACTAAAATAAAGTCATGAAACCTATTGGTGACCATTGCAACCTTGAGGGTCATAAATGGGAGGAAATGATAGTCGTGGTTATTGATCACAAACCTGATTGGAGTGATGCATAAAAAAGGAATGTACAGACTTCAATCTTTCAGACACAAAGGCATTAATAAGCTAATGGACGTCGCGAAAATGAATTGCCTGATACCCTTTCGCGATATAATTCGAGCTCAAACTGATTGAAACTCGAATCCTCCATAGTTCGTTCGTTTTTTATTTTTGTATTGGAACCATAAAAGTTTGACCTTGGAATTTGTATCTGATACCGTTTGTCGGTGTAATCGAGTTCGAACTAATGTCAACGCGAACTTGTGTTGTGCCGAATCCACCCATTACTGGAATTTGTATATTGCTTGGGAACGATGGATCGCACCTTTTATGCATCGAATCAGCCAAATTGAGTACAGTTTATCAGATTGAATTTCGTGTTTTAACTTTGTAGATGAAATTCACTTTGTAGTTTCTTGTTATTTTCACTTAGATCTAGTTCGATTCACATTTCGTTTGTAGTTTGAGCTTAGTTTAGTAGTTTTTTAGTCATCCTTTTGTTTGATTTCCATTTTCATTTATTTATTGCATTATCACGGTGCTCTTGTAAAATGCAGCATTTCTTTCACGCTCCGATTGTGTGTGTGAGTGGATGTTTGCTTGAGAGTGTGTATGTGTACGTTTTTTCATGTTATTCTAATTGTTTTGTCCTGTTGAACGGACAGGTCGTCCCGAAACTTTGACATTTATTTTGTCTGTGTCGTTAGTCATTTTAGTGATATATATTTATAAATAGTATTTTCATTAGAACAGACCAGACCAGTCATAAACTGTATGTATCAATAGGATTCGATTGCATGTGTATGTGAGATCAAAGTAATAGAGTAAATATAATATTTAGATGATAACATCGGAACAGTAATTATTTTGGAAATGGTGCTGAAGAACACTGGGAATTAGTAATTAAAAGAAAAAACATAGAAGCAATGTGGCCAAAGGTCAGAAAAGTCAAAACAAAGATGACAAAGAAAATAAAAAGATGAGAATGTGGAGTTTGTCGGTGATAAACAATTACTGCTATATTACGGGGAACGTAAATTGGTACATTCAGGTTTTGTGAAACCCCCCAAAATCAACACTCTTACTTCCAAACACGGCTGTATAGCTCTACCTAGATAAACTGATACACATTTACAAACACAACGAGCCTTAACTACATTTATACATGGATTAGGGCAAGGCAAAATGTTTTATCTCTACAGCCTTTGGTAGATCTATACAGGTAACATACTCTGCCTTCTTCTGATAACATGCATTACTGCAACTCTAATATTTCTACACCGAAAACTAACCTCTCTACCCTGCTATAAGATAAAATTTATACTTTACAAACATGTTCAAATTTATATCGGTCAAGTCATATACATTATTTTGTCAGTCATCGTAATGTTAATGACTGACGGAAATCTGGTGACAAATCGCAATCTCAATAGTGAATAGGATAGGATAGTGACATGTGCGAACATACGTATATATAGTCACGTATGAATTAGTGTATCTGAAACTGTTACAAATAGAGAAGGGTCATTCCAAATACTTTAATTTGAACATGTCAACGTTCTTTTGTCGAGTTTACGGCATACAAAGTGAAATTCAAGTCTTTTGGATAAGACCAATGCATGACACTGCAATACTCTCAGTCCATAGCAAAAATTGTATCACTCCGTCTAAAAACTGGTGACATCTCCATACAAGTGAAAACTTCTTGGCGGTATGTTAAAACATCAGTCAAACAAAGATCAATAGTAAACGTTCGAAAAGTGATTTCAACGAAATTGTTTAGAAACCTTAAGTTGGTTCTATCACTTTCTTATTAATGTTGTAATATCTCAGTTTCGCCTGCATATGGTGTTTATATATCGCAGATGATCCGTTTTTCCGGGCGTAACATATCAACATTTCATATGCAGAAACAAATTACTTACTGATAAGATAAGTTGTCCCAAGGATATCACAAACCGCGACAAATGCCAACATTTCGTAAATTTTACGGTCGGTATAATGAACTTGTTTGCAATTTCTGTGTTTCACTGAGTGAAATTTTGAATTGCCTAAACATATAAACGAGTGGTTGTCGAATCGATTATGACATTTGATATCATTTGATTTTGGCTGTGGACAGGCGACGTTTGCTCCTTAATGGCACGTGACACTACATCTTAATTTGAATCTAAGATCCGTGTTTGTTCAGTTTCTCTTGATCTATATATTTGCCCCTGAACCTCCTAATGGTAATCACTTTTATCATCTATGCTTTTATATATGCTGGTGTAGTAAATTTTTCCAATGAATAATAGTGCACACAAATATAGAACCTTTCACGTTTAATTTGCGATCTGCAAGTGGTATTTTGGACATGCATATAAACAGAGACACTCATGTATCATAGCATTTGTATTAAAACCTATAATGTTAATGTATTTCAGTAAAGAATGATGCTTGCAAAGCTCTACATACTAACTATTGTGTAGAAACACTGGGGGTGTCCATGGCCGAAGAGTTAGAGCAGCACGCTTTAAACAACGAAGTATCTCTCCTCTAATCAGCGCCGGTTGAAATCCCGCCTGCACCTACGATGAATTGTAAGAAGGTTTATCAGTTTTCTTGTGGAAGGCCGGTGGTCCCTTCCCGGATACACTGCAACTGGGTTCTCTCTTTCACCAATAAATATTGACACCACCATATGACTGAGCAATAGCTGAGTGTGGCGAAATACATCATTTAAACAAAAGAAAGCATCAACGATTGTCACATATTGTTGTTTTATACGTGGGCGAAGGTTTGCAAATTGGTTAAGGTCCTTTTGCAATTTAACTCGAAAATTTATCCCTCCCTGATTTACTGACACAGTAGACTATTTGACCCTATTTCTGTCCCCTTACCAAAATAAAACTAAATAACTTAGACCTCGAATCTGTAAGAAACAGTCAAAACATTCGACTATGTACAAAAATTGTCCTGAATAGGCAAAACCATCTTTTATGTTAAGATTTCAATGTTTAAAGGCCCATGGCTGGCGGTTTACGCTCAGCTAAGGTGTTAATTTTGTTTTAAATGATAACTTTAAGTTATTATCTTCACATTAACTAAGCTTCTAGGTGATTCTCTGTTTTCAAGGAATATCAAAAAATGATTTTTACTCCTAACGACAATAAATATGACCGTGTTGCGTAATATTCTAGGCAACCTCAGGTGAGTAAGTTCAACAGATGGGTTATTATCATCCGAAATCACTTGTAGGTAATGAATATTTATAAAGGAGTAAGTGTGTTCGATTTATCAAATCACAGTACTTGTAATCAGCAACGGAAGTTATCGCGTAGTCCCTTCATCTAATACACTTCTGAAAAATGGATTAGTTAACGAAAGCGAGCAATGTTTACTTGCATTGGCTGAGGCTTCATGAATATTAAAAATATGCACAATTGATTTCGGGCACATGTGATTACGGGTAGGAAATAGCATAACGATTCCGGACCGAGGTTTTACGACCATGGGGCACTCTGTATTATTTGTTTACAGTTCATGGTAAGTTTAGGAATCAATATGTCCCCATTTCAGTCGTTTATATGACAGGACACAAAATTGGTGCGTACAAAAGTAGTTGTTTAATAGGAACCTTTAAGTAACATATTATTAGTAAGATCCCCAGTGCGCGTGGTAAATCGTCTTTTAAGGATATTGGACGTACTTTTTTAAATTATAATTACTGAAGTCAATACACTGTTATGATATATAAAACCTTCGATCTCGACATGATCGCGTAAATTTCGTATAGTAATAACTGATAGAAACAGCTTGTTATGCCATCGAAAACGTCGTAATTTTTAAACGAAATTGCACGGCTTGCAAATGTACCCTGCTATGTACCTCTGCTTATATGGGGTTTTATAAAATTTAGTTATCCAGTATAAATATGGTAGTTCAATATCGATATCGGTTGTAGGTACATCAAAAGAGCGTAATACGGACACGTGATTTTGAAGGATCTCGTCCTTTGAAAGTGAGCTATGTGTGTATGTAGGACTACCAGAATTCGTATTAAACCCTAGTTCTTCTAATAAACAATTACAGTAATGTGCCTTACAAATAAAAACTACATCATTTGAGGCTTTATCTGCTGGGACCAGTACATATTGGTCATGTAATCTATCCAGCTCGGTTACTTCTTCTGGATCACTAAATACAGAGGGATAAAGTGTTTTCATAGTTCCTTTAAGTTTTTCGAATACGAGATTTTATCAACCACCGTATAGCTTTTTGCCATTCCGTCAAAGTGTCTGGTTCCACGTCTTCATGTTTGGCCCATCGTCTGCCATAAATTATGTCGCCAATTAAAGGAATGGGTATTTAGGACCTCTTAAAATAAGATTTCTGAGGTTTTCATTTTCAACGATAGAAACGTCCCCGGTGATGACTTGCCCAATAGGATTATATTTGAAGGGAGACGATGCACATGAACATGTGACGTTGTTGTGTAGAACATGGTTGATGTCTAGGCACTGCAAATCCCGTTTGTAATTGAATAGCTTGGATGCGATGCTAGGTGTATAGCTATATAAAATGTAAGGCGTAGTCTTCAATTTAAAATATGGCGGGACACAGGACTGAACTGAAAAAGTTCATTATTAAGAAGTGTGTAAGGAACAGAATAAAATTAGCTGACAATTTTTGTTAACGTAAGGTAAAAGAGATAAAAAAAATCATGTATGCTGGGTCTGTTGTATGAACGATGTCCGTGACTTCGCTTACGTCTTAGGTTAGAATTAAATAGTTCAATTACATTAACACCACTTCATACATATGCATTCTACAACACATGGTATGACATTACATAATGTAACCTAGATAACAGATAAGCATTTGCACACATGCCAAAGCTTTCGTTGCGAGCATGCAGTGTTATCTCCTAGCGAACATAAATAAGGTCCCTACGGATAAGCTATAATAATAATAATTTCGACGAAAATACTGCTGTTGACGAATCCTGAAATAATAATAACTGTAAGATGCAAAATGATGAAATTTTAAATTTATCATGTGAATGTACATTTTTTATGTATGTTGTATGAACGATGTCCGTGACTTCGCTTACGTCTTAGGTTAGAATTAAATAGTTCAATTACATTAACACCACTTCATACATATGCATTCTACAACACATGGTATGACATTACATAATGTAACCTAGATAACAGATAAGCATTTGCACACATGCCAAAGCTTTCGTTGCGAGAATGCAGTGTTATCTCCTAGCGAACATAAATAAGGTCCCTACGGATAAGCTATAATAAAAATAATTTCGACGAAAATACTGCTGTTGACGAATCCTGAAATAATAATAACTGTAAGATGCAAAATGATGAAATTCTAAATTTATCATGTGAATGTACATTTTTTATGTATGTTGTGTATGAACGATGTCCGTAGACTTCGTTCAATTACGTCTTAGGTTAGCAATTAAATAGTTCATTAATTACCTAGATAAACAGATAAGCAACACCACTTCATACATATGCATTCTACATAAACACATACGGATATGAAAATTAATTTAATGTGTTGACGAAACCTAAGATGCAAAAGAAATTTTATGCCAAAGCATTTCGTTGCGAGCATGCAGTCCGTGATCTCCTAGCGAACATAACACCAATAATGGTCCCTACGGATAGATAAAGCTATAATAATAATAATTTCGATAATAAAAAAATTTCGACGAAAATACTGCTGTTGACGAATCCTGAAATAATAATAACTGTAAGATGCAAAATGATGAAATTTTAAATTTATCATGTGAATGTACATTTTTTATGTATGTTGTATGAACGATGTCCGTGACTTCGCTTACGTCTTAGGTTAGAATTAAATAGTTCAATTACATTAACACCACTTCATACATATGCATTCTACAACACATGGTATGACATTACATACCAAATGTAACCTAGATAAACAGATAAACATTTGCACACATGCCAAAGCTTTCGTTGCGAGCATGCAGTGTTCGCTTACTCCTAGCGAATTAAATAACATAAAACTTCATACAGGTCCTACGACATTACATAATGCTATATAAATGCACACATAAGCTTTCGACAAAAATACTGCTGTTGACGAATCCTGAAATAATAATAACGAATCCTAAATAAGATGCAAAATGATGAAATTTTAAATTTATCTTGTGAATGTACATTTTTTATGTAGATAACATATGTTTACTAAAAATCATCCAAGTGATTAGAAAAAAGAAATTCTATCACAAATATGTACCGGCACGCCTAAAGTAATTTATGAAGATAAAACAGAGGAGAGCACATCACATGATCAGTATTTTTCACTTCAAGCACAGACTCTAGATAGAAATTGAAAAAAAAAACGTCTCGTTTGATTTTTACAGAACCCCAAAAGTGACTTGTTCGTTATATTCATTTAATTTGGTTTACACGAAATGATATTTCGTTAACTGTTATATTAACTGTTTAAACGAATTTATGATTTGTTTCAGTGAAAAATTATTTTGTTTACTCGAAAAATTTGCATCATGCCATTTTACAAGCTTCGTTGATTGTAAATCTGATTGCCGTATAGTAGGCCTACTTGACCGGTGTATCTTTTGCATTAAAACCTAAATGTTGATTATAGATGATATCACATTTATATGTGTGAAGATACTCTGTACTTCAGTGTTATCTCTAAAAACAACTTTTAGCAATCAACGGCGATGATTTCGACCATTTATTTTGTTTCTTTACTTAGTTGTATCTTTTGACACATACTCGATAATTGCACACCACACACACAACACACACACACACACACACACAACACACACACACTTAGTTGTATCTTTTGACACATACAGATAATTGCACACACACACACACACACACACACACACACACACACACACACACACACACACATATTATATATATATATATATATATATATATATATATATATATATATATATATATATATATATATATATGATCTGTCACGAGTTTCCATTCATATAACATTTTTTACATTATAACGTTTTTGAATTTCGAACCCCTGGCGAGCAAAACTGTGATTTGAATGGAAACTCGTGACAGATATATATATATATATATATATATATATATATATATATATATATATATATATATATATATATATATATATATATATATATATATATGTGTGGCAGATTCTTTTTCTCATATTATAAAACATGTGCAACATAAATGGCATTTTCTGATGACTGGGATGAAAAATCTATATTCTCCTTTCTCTCGAGTTGACTAAATTTTTCCAATAGGTAAAATTATTGCGCAGAAATAAGTTACTAATCATACTGTAAATATTGCTTATATTTGAATACATACATTTAGGCTACATTTTGAATTATTATTTACATCTAAGCATACCATATCAGATGTTGAAATTTGCAAAATTGCCGACTTAAATACAACAAACTTTTAAAATCATCTACACTAAATGTTTTATCCCATTGTCCCCATTCAAGTTCAAGTGATGTCACAAACACCAAGTGGCGTCATCGCCAACCGTCAGTGAATGAAGTGGCGTTATAGCCATCATTTAGATGAATGAAGTCTGCGTACGTAGTGAATAAGTTTTCTGCTAGTTAGCCAGTCAAATCGCCGCTAGGCTTTATTATACATATGAAGCTGCGTAATATATGCCGCATTTGGTGCGTTTGTAGGTGCCTTGTTATATCCGTGTTTGTGTGTGATAAATATTTAAAAACATTTTAAAATACTTAATAGTGGTACATATATTATTTTAAACCTATATGTCCGTACACGATATCGCGACTTTATATCTATGTTCATCTTAAATTTTGTATGAAACATTTCAAAATGAAAAACGCCGTCATTTATATCACCAGCACTACATACTAAACGTTATCTATCAAATGAATTGCGGATAGAAAATAGAGAAAAATACATAGATAGCGCAGTTATGAAGCCACGCGTAGCACATCTTACATATCCAGAAAGTACATCTTTTGAAGAAAATGTTATAGGTGCATTAATGGAAATATGGACTGTGTTAAAGACACTATTTACTATGCGTGTTCTTTCGTTTATACAGACAAATAAGAATAAATTTTATTCGATGAACAATGCTTCTTCGGTTATTTGTCCTTCAATTCTAGGTAACGATTGAACGTAAATCACGTATATATTAATTACATTGGAACAATATATTGAAACTTTAAATACTGATACCAAAGTGTGTGTTAAACGCTAGAGAGTCCAGAAGAAATATACAAATTTGAATGTTGGACCTCATAAAGAAACCAAAGTGAGGTCAGATGCAATGTAAAACAATTGATCTAAGATATTGGATACACACACGTCCACTTAAGTTATTTATATGAAGTAGTACGTATTACACAATACTTGATAAGTTTAAATCTGAATATCATTCTCACCAAATATACATATATGTAAAATCTCAGATACCAAAGTATAAATCATTAGAATGTCCAGGATGAAGGTACAAATCTGGTAAAAAATGGACAAACAAGAAATCAAGAGGTGGGATCAGGTGCCACGGAGAAGTAAGCATCCCCTGTCAACTTGTCAAACCCGCCGTGAGTACACAGTCAAATCAAAATGAAATACGTGAGGAACGAATCCTTGTCAAAGTTGGTACAGAAATCTCAACTACCGCCATCGAACAAGTAGCCCAACATATTACTTAGTGAAACAGAGTAACCGCAAACAAGACTATAATACCGACCGTAAAATTTACATAGGCATTACAATTCTTAAATACCTATATATTTTGTGAAAGTTGCTTGATAAACCAAGATTGACACTTTTGCACTTGTAATCGATTAACTCATTCTTGCTGTTTGTATAGGAATCCCACAGTGGACCCAACTTTATTTTCACATGACATATAGCAATATAAGATGCCTGTGTATAGTTCTTATTTGTTATTGTACATCAAGTACAAGTGGCAAAAGTAGAAAAAAATCCATATATATATATATATATATATATATATATATATATATATATATATATATATATATATATATATATAAACCCAGCTACTGCCCCTTTAAACGTAAAGTAGGGAGAGGGACCGGCGCCGTGGCGAGTGGTTGAAGCATCGCACTTCAAACCATGAAGTCGCTTATCTCTAGTCAACACGAGTTCGATTTTTGTTTGTTTGTTTGTTTATTGTTGTTTAACGTCCCACTCAAGAATATTTCACACATATGGAGACGTCAGCAAATGCCGGTGAAGGGCTTCAAATGTTGGCCTATGCTGGGCACTTCGGGCCATTGAACAGTGAGGAATCGTTAACATGCCGACACCTACTGTGACACGAGACCTCCAGTTTTTAATGTCCCATCCGAAAGACAGGAAACCAACCTGCCCTCGGTGGGACTCGAACTCACGACCTCACGATCCAAAGTCGAGCGCGCTACCGACTGAGCCAGGCCGGTTCGCACGAGTTCAAATTCCACATGAACCTAGGCTGATTTTTTGATAAAGTTTGACAGTTAACTTGCGGAAGGCCGGCGGTCTCTCCCCGACCTGGGTATATTGTAACCGAGTTCTCTTTTTTATCTGATACTGGCCGCCACCATATCACTGAAATATTGATGATGCATGGCATAAAAAACAAACAAACAAAAACTAAGGTCGACTTGGGTCCTCGGTGAAACTTAAACCTCTACACTCACAGGTCAAAATTTATAGCACTCCATCTATAGCTGGTGACATCTCCATATAAGTGAAAAAATACTTGCGGGATTTAAATCAATAATTAAAGAAAAGAAATATTTTGGATAGAAAAAACTCAATACTAAATTTTGCAAATTACTGCAAAAGTACACCTATAATATACATTTGTGCCACCTGTGATAAGATCAAAGGTGAAGTAGTAGGTTGTATATATTAAAATATCAATTATATTATCAATATAAATCGATTGTCCGCGGTCGCGTGTCACATCTCACTGACATCTATGGCAGAACGGTTTGCTACTCTGTTCACAGACAAGAACTCGTCCTAGATATGCTTGCCCACAAGACAAGAATAACATCGTATCTAACATGCACTTGATACATTTAAAAGGTGAGCTGATAAAGAAAACAAAGGCATTACAAACTGTTGACTTTATTTTAACCGTCTTATTTTGACCTACTTGTAAAAGCTAATATATGGAAAGTAAAATCGACTTATATTACACAATAATCTACTTTTCACTTTCCTTTCTGAAAGTAGGTCAAAAGCTACCGACCCCGTTATCTTATGCTTGCACAAAGATAACATAAAACTGGACGGATAATACGGTCGCAGTGTTCGTGTGTTTATGTTGACTTAATTTGTTTGTTTACCTAATTATCATGAAGGATTATTACTGCCAGTGAGCGAAACTTAGAAATACACTATTTACAGCAAAAGCTGTTAACAATCGATGGATAGTAACAGGAAATAGTACATGCATGTGTCGAGTACAACAAAAATCTAGTATATCGTTTGAATTAAACACCAAAGAGGCGGAGCAGTTTAATCTGTACACAAAGTATGTAATGGTTTGTGTTTATTAACATGGAGAAAGATTCAAAACATATTTCCAAGGAACCAGCACAACCCGTAGACAAAGGCTGGGCATGGGTTATTTTCACAGGTAAATTGTTTTAAAATTATCTTACATTTGATAAATGATTGTATTAGTCATGTGATCTTTATGACCAAAATCAATTCATATGTGTATGGGTGTTCAGGTGACATGAGTTATTACATAATAACCTGTAACAAAAAAGTGACATATCACCAGACATGAGCGTGATGAATGTTAATGTAATTGAATGCGAAAAAACGTGATATCAGCCTGTATCATTCTTTCTGATCTCAATTTCAATCCATCGATTTCAGTCCATACTTTTAACTAAATTCCCTTGGTCCCATCAATGAAATGACATGGTGGATTTGTAATAAAACATTTGGAGAAAATATCAGCGGCTCTGTGGATAGAAGCTGTCACTGGGTCACTATGTTCCAACGGCTACTATATATAGATCAGATTACTTATCAGCTGATTTCCAGTTGGTGTGTGTATATCGTTTTTTACGTATACAATTTTATTGCATTACGTCATCATAGTCTCCTATCAATGTCTTCCTCGTTGAATTTTGGCGACTGTAGAAATTAAATTTTATGAAGTCTCATGTTATAATTTGATGACCTGAGACGTTACCATTATCAATATGAAGCGAAAATTCCCCTGTTATTTAATTCTTGATGCATTGTAAATTAGCAGTTATTCTTATTAAACTACTGTAATCGGCCGTGTATAATCCGCACTCTTTTCACTCTAATATTTGTCTCAGACCGCAGGAACTACTGCATGAGATTCGATGTGGGTGGTAAGCCTGACAAAGTTTTTTCGTAATAACGATGTACGAGTCAATGTATATCATCATTATTCCATTGTAAATATCATCATTGCTTATGTATGTGTGTATTTTATGTCTACGGCGACGGTGAATAAATCAATAAATGAATCTTGTTGTCTTTATTTTTTGTGTGTTTCAGTTTACAAAAAGGCTAGACTACACAGGCATTTGTGTAATGCAATCCCTTGGCCTTGATCGAGGGTGTTGTGATCGGTGAATTGCATAACGAAAGTGCCTGTGCAAGGCTAGCCTAGTTGCGATGTTTGGTGAGGAAACAGAATAGTACAGTACCTGTTGCTTATCTTTATCATGAAGTTTTGTTATTATTAAAAAATAGAACAATCTCAGCAAGAATTCTAATAATTATTTCACACTGGTGAACGACGAAGCGAACAGCCATGTTGTAACTGTAAATGAGGGGGCTAAATGGAAGAGCAAATATGTAGTATATTGTAGTTTCGTATTTTCCCATTTATATCATATTTTGTAGTTTTGCGTTGTTTGTTTTGAGACAATGACTATACATTAATAAATAAAACAATGTTTTCTGGGTGTTTTGTTATGTGGAGGAATGTTATTTTACACATTTCGTACAAAAGGTATATACCGGTAACTCTCTTACTACAGTACCTCTACAGTGTAGTACTAAGTTATGGAACATGCCAATTTTCAGGTAAGTACGATGATTTAATTTTAAATTGAAAACATGATAAAAGGTGTAAAATAACACAACGCCACACAAAGGTAATTAATGTTGGTCGTATACCTCTCCATTCATAATCAATGATGCGTGTAACAGACAACAGTATACATGGATATGTATATAAAACTGCAAGTCGGTTATACCCTCGAGTTGTTTTACCAAGAAAAAACAATAAAACTAAATAAAGGCGATAACAATTTATTTGTCCTTTTTATCACATTCATCATCAACAATATAGTAAAAGAGGCACAGGGCCTATATATAAAGCACTACACCACTAGTACCGTAATTGAAATGTTTTATTTACTAACACCAGTTAATTCATTTTAATTGCGTTGGTAAAAAAACACAGTTTGAATGTTCACATTTGCATTATTACAGTAATGTCATTTATGGAGTCTTTTGATTCTTCTATTCTCAACAATATATCTAAAAGCACTAAATCTAGTTAGTCACTTTTTACACTGACAATGCACACTGGACATATTTTAAAACACAAGTAAATCACTTCACTTTGGCAATGCACTAAACATATTTTAAAGCACTGGTACATGTAAATCACTTGTTTATACTGACTACACATATTTTTAAGCACACTAGTTAAATCAATTGTTCACACTATTCAAAAGCCTTCGAATTCTGTTTCATCTTCCTCCTGAAATATTTTATAAATGTCCCTTTAGACTGATAATGGCATGTCATCACTTTCATCTTCATCATAATACACTATATCTCGGTCATCTCCGTCTTCTTGGGTTGGAGATATGTCACATGTAGCGCAGTTATCTTCCCAAACCATGTCATCTTCCGAACCATCAAGAGCGTTAGAAATCGTACATTTCTTAAATGACCTGACGATGATCTCTGGATCAAGCTCTTGCCATGCCTCTACAATCCATGAACAGATAATTGGCAAATCTGGTTTTCTCATTCTGCCTGTATTTGTGAAAGAATGGTCGTCTCCACTGATCCATGAGTTCCATTTCTGACGGAGGGCCACTTTCATCGGTTTGTTGATACTCACGTCTAGGGGCTGCAGCATACTAGTCATCCCCCGGGGATGATAGCAATGTCTGTTTTATGGTCCCTATCTAGTAGAGTTTTCACCTCATCTGTTCTGTGACACCTAAATGCATCCAGTACAAGTAAACTTCTGCTAAGTCCGGCACCAGGTCGTCTGCCCCACACTCTAGTTAACCTGTCTTTGGTAATTCTGTACCTGAACTTTGATTCCTTTCGGGAAGTTCAATTTTGGCATGGTCTTTCTTTTAAATACAACATACGGCGGAAGCTTTCCTCCATCAGCTGTACAGGCCAGCATCCCCTTAAATCGATTTGTATTACTAAACATGTATATGTTATTATGATATTGTAAAGGACTATTGGTTTAATACTTGCAGGAGGTCAATGGTGTGTTCCCGGGTATATTGTAACCGGTTTATCTCCTCCATCAGACAAAAGACGATCACAATACGTCACCTTTGACTCATGTGACCTAAAGAAGTAACAGCTTCTACAGGTTACGACCAATTTTCTATGCTGTCTGCAAAAACATCGACACTGTTGTGCAATATTAAAGTGGCTAGACTGTTCGTAATTGACATATCGTTTTCATGACTCTGACCCCCCTTTTTCGGCTTTGCATCTCCGTAAAGCAAATATATACCCAGATCTGCCCTTTTAATCCATTCTACGTTACTGTTATAAAATGTTTTGAACGGGAAAACAAATTATCGTGCTTAAACAATCACAGGAACGAAATTTACTAAGAAATTGATGACGCCTTTCTATCAAAAGAAATGTAAAACAACATTGTCGGGGACAACATACAAATGTTAATATTTAAAGAGTTCACTTGTATTCAATCTATTACAAAAAATAAGTTTTTTTAATCTGAATGGGTCAAGTTCATTGACGTAGACGTAGAAACTGTAAATAAATCGAATTTACTTTGCTCTATACGCATGTAAGTTGGGGTTTCTACCTTTTCAAATATAACTCTAACTTTTTCAGAAATGTCTAGTTTCAACGTTTGATCCCAAATTCTAAAAAATTGGACCACTTCAGACAGCGAGGACATCGGTATTTCAATAAGGCTTGGTCTCCTCTTTCCAATGATATAAAATACAGCCATATGTTATTCCGTTAACCCAAATCGACCAAATTCGTTGGTTGGGCACCTTACTATTAGGTTCTAGTGGAACCCGAACCTGCACCTACTACAGGAACGAGATTTTGTAGATTAAGGCACGGTGCTCTAACCACTCGGCCACGTAGACTCCCTATGGTGAATGTTGCCATCGTTAGTTGGTTGGTTTGTTGTATTGTTGTTTAAAGTCCTACTCAAGAATTTTTCACTCATATGGAGACTTCCCAAATGCCGATGAAAGACTTCAAAGTTTGGCCTATACTCGACACTTACGGTCATGGGCACAGAGAGTTCTTTAACGTGCCGACACCTAATGTGATACGGGACCTTGGTTTTTTCTCTCGTATCCGAGGGACAGGAAAAGCCAGCCGCCTCTGCTAAGGCTCGAACCCGCGATCCTCCGGTTGCGAATCGAACACTCTACCGCGGAGCCACGACGGATCTCATAATTGTGAGTAAATAGTCCCCCAAAACCAAGATACCACAATTTATCATAGATTGCTTTTGAATTGCTACATATAATCTTCTTTTTTCCAGCTTCGATGATATCATATTTCCTCTGTTCTGGTCTCGTACGATCTTTCGGTGTCCTATTTGTTGAATTTAAGAAGAAGTTCAATGCCAGCTCGACTGAAATGTCGGTAGTCACTGGTCTAGAGAGTGGCGTATACAGCAGTTTTTGTAAGTAGTTTTTATAGATAATAGTTAAGCTGAAATATCACTACAATTAGATATTTATTGATATTGTATAAGTCTATGAAAGTAAATTAGCACATTAACACAATTCACACAACGAGTCTAAATTGAATTATAACATGGGTGACAGACCTGTTTATAGAAATAAAACTGTTAGATTTACACGGTAATACGTAAAGTCACGTTTTACCTCTGAATTCTTATTTTTGGAAAATTGACCGTATTGTTTTGCTTTATGACAGAACCCGGATGTGCTGCTTTACCTTGGTCGACCTATTAAATGATATTTATCATTAATGGTTTTGTATACAGTTTATATGTAAAACTCACGGAATAGCTCTTTTTCTGAACCCTATTCTCAGATTGGTATAGAATTTTCACATTTAGACAAAAAATACGATAACATTCTGTTAAAAGAAACATTTTACGATTTTAAAAAAATGAATGAAATTATTGGAAAAATCAAAGTCAGTAAGTTGCTATGGAGATACATGCAAATGCACGTGGTTTCTGGCCTTTAATAGTTCTTTAGTCATGGCTGATGTGTTTTTATAGCGAGCATAATCGACCAAATGTTTTAACTGAATTTGGCAAATAATAGATAGAATTCACCCAGTGGTGTCAGAAAATATTGTATAAAGTTATTGACTTGACAAAACGTCCAGATGAGCTGAGATGTCATGTCAAAACATGGAAAGAATTTAAAATGAAACAAATGTTTCGTATATGTTTTGCAAAAAGGAAAATTATTTTGCTTTTTATTACTGAGATTAATTTACAATTAATAAAGAGATATACAGGGAAAATAAAACTTCGTATATTTCTAGATATAAAAATACTTGTGAAAATAGGGTCAAGTCCAGTGTCGTATGTACATACAAACGGTATACTAGTAGTGGAATTAATCATTTGCATACGAATAATTGCAAAACTGTGTTTCTGAAGCAATTTTCTCTAAATCTATAAATATATAAGAATTGTCATGTATGTATATGTTTTTTTTTATTCCACATCAATCTAAGAAGTAAAATAAGAAAAAAATATTTGGTGAATAAATACAGCTAATGCCCCTTTACTGTCATTTTATTTCATTCATTTTAGGTTTGTTCGTATTGACAGTCGGTCTTCGTTATATGACATCCAGACAGTGTGTTATTGCTGGTGGGATTCTTTCTTCATTATCATTAATTCTATCCAGCAGAGCAGAAAGTACATTTTTCTTATTATTTTCGTACAGCCTTCTTTACGGTAGGTTACTAAAGTGTATACATTACTTAAGATACCGAGTAAGATACTGATAAGTTAGCAATGTGTAATGTTTGTTTTCTTATAGATTTAGCTCATCATACAGTATATTTGTTTAATTTCACGAGGAGATAATTTTCACGTTTTTAATGAAAGGAACTTATTCACGGGTATTAAATTTCGCGCAAGATAGGTTACGAAGTCTTCTGATACTTCACAAATGTAATGTATTATATTCATGGGTATTTAATTTCTATAATTGCGAATATAGCGAAAATTAATCCCCGCGAATAAAGGCAACTATAGAGTACATGAAGCTGTATCCCATCATAACAAAATTACACAATATAACATATACAGTGAAACACAGCAATCCAATTGCATAGATACATATGAGAAAAAATGTATGAATGTAATGTAATGTGTAATCAACAAACAAAGATTGTAAATAGAAATAATTAAACATCGCTGATACCAACATCAAGCTAAATCAATTTCTTTTGAACTTTCAAGAATATGTAGGTCCTCTAGTCCATGGGAAAATGAAAATAAAAGCAGAATAGAGGGTATAGTATCGAATAGAAGGTGCTTGTTATGCAAATAGCACGTAGAATTCATTGCGAATAAGTTCGTGACCAAGTTTAAAACTATCAAATTAACGTGTTTGTCAACTAATCGCTATACATAACCTACCTTAATGAGATTCACTGTACATATTTTCTTTATTTATACGGTGATCACATGCCTTACTTAACCAGCGACTGGTCAATTTCAGCGGACGGTCATTTGTACTGTATATATATATATATATATATATATATATATATATATATATATATATATATATATATATATATATATATATATATGTATATATATATATATATATATATTGATTGGTGCCGCAAAGGGAGGTAACTCGAAAATTGAATGTTACAATTTCCTGTTCTCGTTTCCGCGGAAGTTGGGGAAAATCGCCATGTCCATTGTCGGGTGTTTACACAACAATTATCACAACTTTTCAAGTTAATGACGATTAGATTGGGGTGTATAAACCTAAACTCTTTGTGCAATCGGTCTGTTCATAATATATTTCAAACAGAAACGATGTCATCAACAAAAATCAAAATTTTATCCATTGCCGAAAGCGTTGATGTCTAAAAGTGAAAGTGGTGATAGATCATTTTGCGACATCGCGATTTTAGGCCGAATTATGTTGGTGAAAAGTTATTTTTTTACAATAAACATTGGGTAAGGAGTCTTATGTTACCCCGTACAATTATTTTTATTAATTGATAAAAGATAGAGAACGTTGTTAGTTTGTTTATTTAGTGCGGAAGATACAACAAATAAAATTTAGAATGTTGGCTGGAAATTGAAGTTTTTTTGTTTTTAGATCTACATAAATGTGAATTATTTTCATTTCATACATGTTAGATAGAAGTAGTTTGAATCCCATGACAAAATAGTCCAGTCTCACCTAGCATAGCATTAATACTAATTTTGTTATCAGTCTTCAAAATAGACCTCAGAAAATCATTATGAATTTTGTCTATGTCTTTCGACTTATGCCAACCCCAAACTTCTGATCCATAACATAGTATAGATACTATCATACATTCAAATAATTTACATTTGGTTATTACATTCTGGTAAGTACATTTAAAAATGTTAAATAAACTGTACAGAGCTCTTCTTCCTTGAAATGCTAATTGATTTTGTGTTTAATGAAAACAACCATTTTTATTCAACAGTATCCCCCCCCCAAAAAAAAAACTATTTCCAGTTTTTCTTGATTAACTCTTTCAACACCAACTTTATAGTTACCCTTTCTAAAAACAAGAACTTTAGCTTTATTATCCTCTAACTTCAATATTGCATTTACAACAATATGCATAAAATGTATCAGTAAATGTTTGCAGTGCATCAGCCGTCTTTACAAACATAACTGCATCATCTGCAAACAATGATATGTTTAACACATTGCCATTTACATTTACTTATTTGGATTCACCTACACCACAATCCCTAATTAAATTATGTTGTATATCATAAGTAAAAAGCAGGAACAAAAGTGGCGACTTGTTCAACTTGTGTCAATCCCACATGACTTTGAAAGAATTCAGACAGTTTTTACCATGCTTAACGCACACATAAACCTGTGAATAGATTGATTTAATCATTCTTATTAACTTGCAGCTAACATCACTATCATAAAGTTTCACTAATAAAAACATTCCTATCAATTCTATCAAATGTTTTTCTCAGATCAATAAATGCACAATATAATTTTTCTTTTTTTACAAAAACGTTGAGATATTAAATAATTCAAAATAAAACAGCATCAATACTGCTTCTACTTTTTCTATAACTAAATTGACAATTCGGTATTTTATTACTAACACATTTCAGACCAGTTGTACAACCTATTGTGTAAAATTGAAGAGAAAATCTTCGTAAAAATAGAAATAAGAGTTATTCCTGTGTGATGCTCTACATTATCGGTTTCACATTTTTTAGGTACAGGTACAACTATACCTTGTGTTCATATTGTTGCATAACTTTCACTGCTATACTATAAATGATATTTTAAAAAAAGTGTTCGTTAGACCAACACAAATTATATCTTTGTTTCCTATTATATGTCCATATGACATAGGGTAGGTAGGCAAGAAAAACATATTATATTGAAAAGTCATTTTCTTGTCTTTTCTTTTAAAAATGGTAGATGTCCAAACTAGAAATTTATGTATTATTCATCCGTAATTAACCAGCAGCGATGACTCACAATTAAACTTTAATTCTGCATTTAAAAGTTCAAATGAAATAAAACATTTTAAAGAAGCGATTCAAATGCTAATCTATATGAAATTTTTTTTTCCGAAACCCCCGATGAATTCCGGATTTTGTTTCACGTCTTGACGTTAATAAAATGTTTGAAATAGCGGGCCGAAAGTAAAGTCGGTCAACCGCAGACACACACATATTTTGTGTTGGTCTTTCATTGTATCTTTACATGATTATGAGTTATCCCTTATCTGGTTAGCTAGAATCCTATTGAAAAAAAAGTTATATAAAAAATTTACTGCACAGGTCGTAAAATATCCCAAACAGTTTTTTTTTTTTTTTACATATTATGAATTGAATCAGCGACATTAGTTCAATTTGGTTAACGTTGCACAAATTATGATACCAATACAAGGTGTATTCTGCCTTATGCCAGTTAATTTTTAGTAAATAGCAAATATGTTTACGTTAATCCTTAATTAACTCAAGCGAGTAAGCAACATTTCGTTACATCTTCTGTTTTTACCTATTAAACCTATAGAAAAATCAAAAGTTTATGCGAAAAAGCTTAATTGCGTCAGACTGAAAGTTTCTGAACATCATAATACAAGTACATTTAAATGCATCAGTGATAACAACTATGTTTAGTATATTTTGACAACTTTTGATAATATAATATAATGCAAAATAATATCTAAATTATAATGATACACTTAATTAAATGGCAAAATTATTAATGGGACCCCTAGGTCGAAATATAAATACACTCTGTAGAAACAACTGCAGGGAACTAAGTGTACTTCAGCTATTGGAAAGACCCCTAGTAGATAGTTACATGTAGCGGACTTGGGACATGCATGCATATGAAACATAACTGAAACTGTAGAAGAATTTAGTCAACAAAAGGCTCCTATCAGATCTTTATCTGTATACTAAATCATAGATATATGTTAAAAACCTTGGAAAAGCACTTCATCTCCGATCCAAAAATGTTATACCGAAGTTTTTTCTGATGTCAATACTGGTGCTTTGTGGAAATGTGCATGGGTAGTTGTATACCCATAAAACGCAAAATACAGGAGGAAATGGACAATCATTATTTTTAATTTTAGTTTTAAATCCATTGTCATCTATGAAAATGGTTTCCCCCTTGTATGTTCTGAAATTAAATGGTTGACATGTGCATGCCCAGAGTAAATATGGTTCGATGCAGATAATTGTTTAGGAAAGTATTTGATTCTACTATTGTCAGTGGATGCTTACTACTCCATGGCACCTGATCCCACCTCTTGGTTTCCAGAGGTCCGTGTTTGTCCATTTTTGCCGGAATTGTATCTGTGTCCTGGACATCCTAAAAATTTATACTTTGGTATCTGAGATGTTCTATATTTTAGTACTAAAATTACATCATATTACAGTATTTACATTTTTATCATAATTCAAACTAATTGGAGTAGGGACTTATCATATGTGCCAGTGGGAACAAAGAGATAGGTAGGGTGATTTTGACTACAATTTATGTACTAGTATACATATTTAGATGTTTAAAATGTAACTTACCGGCGTGACAGAACTTCGGCATAAGAAATGCACAGCAACAATGATTACTTATGCAACATTACTGTCCTTACATTTTGTCATCAAACTCATGCTTGAACCACTTAATGAAAAATCATTTATTCTCAGTTTAAAAGTAAAAGAAAATTTGTACTTCATAACCTGCCTTATTTTGCCATTGCTGCTGAGATAGTATACATGTATTATGGAATCGATGATAATAAGAATTTGTAACAAGTTTAACCCTTTTCCTAGTAACAGCGGCAAAAAAGAAGGGATATACTATTTCAAAATACACGTAGTAATTACCATCTTCGTTCCCGCTGTAACTAACCTTTCCCGTAATTTTGATACACATGTCGATGAATGTTCAGTCGATTGGCAACTGAAACTGCCCATCGCCACGATTGAAGCCACACATATAGGCTACCTGATACTAGGACATTAAACTACCAAACAGATGAAGCACTATGTGTCATATTCGGTGTGTTCTATCTGTATTCAAGCATTCTAGTAATTTTTATCAATATTAATACTAATTTGATTCAAACACTTAAATGATTAGAAAAAACCTATTCATTTTTTAATCTAATGAGGGTGTTCCGGACATTTTCACAAATCGATTTTCACGTGAGACTGCTCCCGAAAAAGAACTGACTTATTTGGCGTGGACTAAATAGAATTTAAGGTAATAGGCAACGATGTTAAAGTTTGCCTTTTATTTAAATATCCCAAAGATAACCACCTAAAAGTTATATAGCCAAAATATCAGAGGTGAAAAATGACAGGGTACTTGTTTATTCTATCATCAAAGTTCACTATCGGCGTCTCGCTTGCGCGCTTAATGTCCTTAATGTGACGTCACACGAGAACAGTTTCGATTACAATCGCACACTCAAATAACAGTAACCGACTTTATTAGTTTATCAACTCGACATATATTGAATTTTATCATTTATCTTTCATGGTTCACTTTTTTTCATGATTTGTGATTTTAAGAGATTATCATCAATTATAATAAAAATGTGTAAATGTATTTTACAGTGAAAAAATGTTACAGGTTTACCAGTGTTAAAGGTGGTCTTTCAAAGATTTTGTGTATGGTCTATAATATCTCTGGATAAAATTATTTTTGAAGTTTGTATTATATATAATATTTATTAATTAATTAATTAATTTATTTATTATTCATTATATTGTTATTTCTGGATAATTTGACCATAATATATCAGCGATATATGGTAAACTTTATATACAATTGACTTAAAACAATGTAAATAAGTAGAAGTCTGTAATTCTACAATACTCGTATAGACGATACCGGGAAGACTTTACCTGTCAATCATCGTATGGATTCATATGTAAACGGCCACTTGTAAACACAAGTACAATATTTTTATAAATCTTCGGCACGTAAACGGTTAGTCAAGGCAAGTCCCTATACAATGGGAAGTGATCAGAGTGAGACTGGGGAAAAAAGAGACATGAGCATCTAAATTTTAAAATTCATTTTGTACCATAACAAATCTTCATTTTTATTCTTAAATCACATATTTTTAATGTTGAAAAAAAAATCTAAAATGAAAAACAATATTTTCAAGTATAAAAAATCAATCGATATATTAAAAATATTTTCTAAAATATATTAGGAAATTATTTTCTAGAATTAAAAAAAATCATATTTGCTGATATGGAAATTTGCTGATATGGAAATTTGCCGAATTCTTAATATTAAAAAGTCATCCAATTTCTAATATAAAATAATTATGATGTTAAAAAAAGTCTCATTCATATTAGAAAATTCGATGAATCTTTTCATATTAAAAAGTTATTTTCTAATTTGTTTATTTTAAACTATTTTAATATTAAACATTCAATTTATTGATATTAAAAATAATTTTGCAATACATGTATTAAAAATATATAGGCAATAAAAATTCCCCAATGGTTTGCAAGTCAAAGTGGAATTTCTTCAAATGTACATTTTAACCTCCGTTTATGTGTATCGTTTTTTTAATAGAGAAAATTAAATCTTATCTTTAGAATTTATCAGCTTTTATAATTTCATATTTTCAAGTTATAATCATTATATTAATATCTTTTAAGCATTAGGACTTTAAATATTTAATGTCAACACTTCAAATTGCATTTATCCACAGAACAATATTAAAAAATAATTGATAGATGCTTGTTTGTTTATTGTTGTTTAACGTCCCACTCAAGAATATTTCACTAATATGGAGACGTTACCAAATGCCGGAGAAGGGCCTCAAATTTTGGCCTATGCTCGGCACTTACGGCCATTGAGCATTGAGGGTTCTTCAACGTGCCGACACCTACTGTGACACGGGACTTCCAATTTTTACTGTCTCATCCGAAAGACAGGAAACCAACCTGCCGCAGGTGGGACTCGAACTCACGATTCGGAGTCGAGCGCGCTACCTACTGAGCCAGGCCGGCTCAAATAATTAATAGACAACAAATTCTAGTATAAAAAGTCAATTACTCCATTTTCATAAAATTTCCGCTGTAAACCATTAAGCCCATGTATATTATTCAATCATATGCGATCACTTGAAAATATACAGCGTCAGCGTTACGGGTAATTACATGTACTACTAAAACACTCAAATAAAAAAGTAATTATAATTCTCCTAATTTATTTTAACTATTCTTCTACATGTTCACTGGTTTATTAGTAAAACAACGGTTAGGATCGAGAAGACAACTCAAGTCTTCACGCTTCAGTAATTTCCACACCTCGCCCGTTGAGATAGATTAAATGCGCCGACAAAAGAATGTATCTTTACATCTACCCGCTATCCATTGAATTCTTATGAGAAATTGTCCTCATGTGACGTCACAAGACAGGCGGTGTAACCGCATAGCGTTTCTCGAGGACTGTAGAAACTGATATAAAAGGCAACCAAACAACACTTTATGATGAGATATATATTTTTTAAAAAGTGCACATATCTTTTTAAAGATGTATTTTCTTTATATTTTTCCACATTAAATTTTTTTTTTATAAATTTCGTTTCCTATGACCTTTAAGTTTTAATATATATGCTAGTCAATAATATCTTTATAGAAAGATAATTGATTAAATCCCTGGGATTTTTCTAAGGTTTTACTTCAGTGAGTCAGAAAAGAGAATAAATGCATTTCAATAATATTAATATTTCATGTGATACAACAGCTGTAGGTCTACAAAGGTAAATTAACACATGTTTACAAGCACAACGAATGTATATTGAATCATATAGGGGGGCATGAAGTCACGTTATTTTTGGAAAATAGTCCGTATTGGTTTGGTTTTTGACAGAACCGGGATGTGTAAGGACGGTAATTGACATACATTGTGAAAACAATGAAAATCATTTTCGGTCTCAGAGCGAATTCGAATAATTATATTTGCAATTTTTAGAATTAAGTTTTATATAGTTTGTATGCCATGGAATGGTTTTAAAACGTCGTGAGATGCAGAAATCATGCGCAAGGGTGTACCCTGAAATCATTCCTAGGGAATACGTATATTTGAAACCGTACATACAAAAGTTTATAATTTTCGAATATTATTGTTATTTCAGGTATCTCTTTCGCATTGGTAATTGGACCATCATTACTTGTTTTAGGAAAATACTTTCGGAGACACGCAGGTCTAGCTAATGGCTGTCTACAGGCTTCGAGTAGCCTCGGGGCTTTAGTTTTAGCCCCTCTCTTCCGTTATTTAATCGACACATATGATCTAAATGGTGCCTTACTAGTAGTTTCAGGATTGTTATTTCATCTGGTTTTAGCGGGTGTGTTGATGAGGCCGCCTGAGCTTTATGAGAAATGGCAACGGTTGAAAAAGAAAGCAGAAAAAAGGAAAGCGGCTTGTCGAAAAGCATTGCTAGATGATGAATTTCAGCTGGAACCGTTCAGAGCTAGGTCCCCTACATCTGATTCCACATTTTCTCCACTTGCTCGTATAGCAATGTTAAATGTTAAGCGAATGAATTCCAAGACGGAACGTTCAGACAGTTTAGATTCTGACAGTGATTTCAGTGCAGAAATATTGAGTAAAGTTGAAAACGCCGCAGATCCTCACATTTCCAGTAAACACGACGACGATTCGTTCTCACATTCAAATTTGTCTAAACATATCACAATCGATGGAAGAGAAGAGAAGCAGCTTGGACCTAATTGTCTATACAGTAGCACAGAGTTAATATATACATTATCATGTGATGACTTGCATCATGGTAAAAGTGACAGAACTAGAATGCGTCAAACTAGCAGTGGAAGCACGGTGAGCAACACATCAAGTCATTTACATAAATCTGCAGATATGAACGTGGGTTGCAAAAGCTGCTTGAAACGTTTTTTCAATTATTCAGTGTTGCTAAATAAACAATTTATCCTGTTTGCAATAGCATATATATTGGGTGTGATAGGATGCTATCTCCCGGCAATGTACGTTCCGGATTTAGCTAAAGATTTTGCAGTAGATAAAGACAGGGCTGCAATGTTAGTATCCATCATCATGGGTGCTGACGTCATTGGGCGTGTTGGAAGTGGTATTTTGGCGGATAAAGATTTTCTATCTCGTCAAAATATAATATCCATTTCTCTATTATTTACAGCTGTTTTGCAACATTTAGTTCGCTTTATGACACATTTTTGGTCACTTGTGTTGTTTTGTTTATTCTACGGCTTGTTCGGAGGAGTCTTATTTTCAATATATCCAGTCGTGTTAGTCGACATTCTCGGGAGTGACGATCTACGAAGTGGTCTATGTGTTTTGCAAATCGGACAAGGTGTCAGTTGGGCCGTGTCATCTCCAATTCTAGGTATGTATATCTATGTCACATCTTGCACAATGTGCCTATGTAATGTTTCCTACGAAAGCCGATTAGTTTCAAATAAATAAATAAAATCATCGTGTAATTACGAAAAAAGATCTCGTTATTTCGAAATAATAACGAGAGAAGATTTCATTCTTACGAGTAAGTTATCTCGTAATTTTAAATAAAATTATAGAATTAACTCGTAATTACACCATCCTTTTTCGTAATTATGAGACAATTATATATGTTTTCATCTTCATTAATCGGTTTTCGTATGTTTAAGATGAAAATCCAGGAATTTAAGATTTTCGGAATAGATATGAATATGAATAGCTTAAAACACATAGCATCACATGACTGCAGATTGCGATCGTACTTTGTCTGTCGTTGTCCGTCGTTAACATTCAATCATTTTCGACTTCTTCTCAAGAACCAGATGGCCAATTTCAACCAAAGTTGGCATATAGGATTCCCATGTAAAGACGCATAAAGTTGCAATTGAAAAGGGTGTAGGACCCATAGGGGCGCTGAAAGGGGCCAAAAAGGACCAAAACTTGGTACATCTTTAAAAATCTTTTTATGAACCAATGATCAGACGACTTTCAAATTTTGTAAACTCAATATCTTCAAAGTTTGCGAATGAAAACGAAATCTGCCGATAAACGGTCCACTAGGGGCGCTTGAATAACATAAGGCACAGTTATATACAAATAGCTGAATAACGTAAAACTGATTAACTTATTGTATACAAAGATATATGATAAAGTTAAAAGGAATTATCTCAGGATCATTTTTACAATTTTGCAAAGTCATGGGGTTAAAGGTGAAGGTCACAGACACTTAAGTAAACATAAAATATATTTTCTGTCAAATTTTCGTTTCGTTTTCTTAAGGACCAGTGGACTACTTTTAAGCAACGTCGACAGGAATGTTTTCTCAGATGACTGTTAAGGCGCATTGGGCCTCTTGAATAAATTTGAATGGTGTTTTACGCCACATACAATTTTTTCTGTTATATGTTGGCGGTTATTTTTCAATAGTGGAAGAGTGAAGCCGGTTAAAATGTACCCGGGAAGAGATCAATGATTTCCCACAAGTAAACTAGCAAATTTTCTCACAAAAATCAGCTTTGGTTCGAGCAGGGCTCGAGTCTGCGCTAACCAGAAGTGAGAGACGACATTGTTCAAAGCACGATGCTCTTACCACACGGCTACGAAGGCCCATCGGGAATTATTCATTTCAGTCAAAGATCCTAACGGAAATAATATACATTTGTGCTAATTGATATCAATATAACATTTTGCTGAAAATGTTGACGTAAAGCTTTGAGCCATCGTCACCAATAGTGGTTTTCACTTTAATTTCGCGAAAGATTGATTTTTGCGTAAATAAGCTAGGTGGTTGCTGTTAAATAGTTAATATTTGATTAAATGTTTGTATTTACAAACTACTGGTCACATATATAGCATTATCGTTTAAGTATTTCTTCAAAGTATTTTGTATGTTCAGCTTTGGAAATAGCTTTCTATTTTTATAGGTGTACTAGGAAAATTTTGAATTATATTTTGGGCTTTTATGACACCGTTTTCTGTTTCGGAAATCTTTATCTATTTTAAATTCAAGCTCGAGTGATTAAATCATATTGACAGAGACTATCGAATTGAGCATTTTAGTTTGGCTTGGTGAGTTTAATATGATTACTTTGTAAATAATTGCATTTTTATAAGCAACTCATACATTATATAGTGAACAGTTACAGTATGTCATTGAGGGAGTAAGCAAAATTCTGGTTTACTGAGAGGCATCGCATCGGATAATAGGTCTGGTCAAGGGAAACCCGAATCTTATTAACCCACTAAATGGTATACATGTACTTTACCTGTTTAAGTATACCAAAAACAAAATCCTGACATTGAAGATTAAGCTTCACGAACAACAATGATTAAATCCATATTCAACAATAACAAGGGTAAAATTTTCTATTGGTGTTTATGTAACGGTCGTTCTACGTAACATTAGTTTATAGGCTTGCAGATTGATTTAGGTACAACTGTATTTAAACGGATTAATAATTCTAAGATCAACCTTCAGTGGCGCTGATTGGCTGATACAGAAAGCCCCACCCACAAAGTATTAGTCTCCCAACTAATGCACCCCTATACATTTAAATAATCATATTTGGCGACTTTAAGTGCATTGTTTGGCTCGACATTATGATTTATTTTATATAAAACAAACACAGTGAAGGTTTGATAATTTATAGAATTCAGTTTTAGAACGTCTTAGACGGTTTAGATCTTCTTCACACCTCATGTCTTTGTATAGACTGCAACTTTTAAAATTTGTAATAAATGTTATTTTTTAATTAATGCTTTTCGATAGAAAAAGTAATACTTAACATTTTAATGAATTCCGTAAAAGAGAATATTCCAATGAAACGCGTTATTTGGATGCTAAACCATCTCTAACACCTGATCCCACTTCGTGATTTACTGGTTATCCGAGTTTGTCCGATGTTTACGAACTTGTTAACTGTCTCCTGACGGTAAATAATTTGGTATCTGTGATTTCGATACAATGTCTTAATCACTATAACCTGAATGCAATTGTTTGTTCTTTATTTTGCAGGTGCTATACGTGATCTGACAGGGAATTATTTTGGAACATTCCATTTTTTCGGTGCTACATCTTTGGTATCATCGATTATATTATTTGCAAACGATAGATTATATGGTGCTAGGAAATATTCTATTGCAAATAAAGAAGAGTACGATACGTAAAACACACGTTTATTTTTAGTTATTTTGTGTTGTGAAGGAACATCAAACACTGGCAGTACCACTTATAAACCAATACTTTAATTAGTGGTGCATGTTTCTAATTTAATAAAGTGATATATAATATCTTGTATAATATTGATAATATATTGTTTGTAGATTTATATGTTTATGTTTACAGAAAACAGCATATTTCATTTTTATCTTTCCACATTTTTTGATCACCTGTATGTTTAATTTTATATCAATGTTCTTTTAAGCTCTTACCTTATCAAAAGATGAATATAAAACTCTTCTGATTATTCGCAGTGTCTACGAAATAGGTTTTACAAGCCCACCAGAAATATATAAATATATATATATATATACGTGATCTGACATATATATATATATATATATAACTCACAAATACCATACATTTTGACGTGTGCTATGGTCATAAGTCAAAATAGTGAGAAATATCTACATATGACCATAAGTCAAAATAGTGAGAAATATATACATATGGCCAAAAGTCAATATAGTGAGGAATATATACATATGGCCAAAAGTCAATATAGTGAGGAATATAAACATATAACCATAGGTCAATATTGGAAATATATACATATGGCCATAAGTCAATATAATGAGAAATGTATACATATGGCCATTTGTCAATATTGTGAAAAATATATATTCATATGGCCATAAGTCAGTATAATGAGACATATGTACATATGGCCATAAGTCAATATTAGAAATATATACATTTTTTGTGCAACACCTGCCTTGGTATTAAGCCTAATCAGGCCAAGCCATGAGTATTTCGTCAGATGCCAAGTGCTTGGCAACGTAACAGACACTACCCTTTTTAAATCATATGTATGACTCGCTACCGGAAATCGAACTCAAAACCATCCACTTGCAAGTCGAACGCTGTAGACCACTGCAAATGATATTCATCTTAAAGAGATATAATTATTTTGATTTTTGTACTTCGATTATTTGTACTTGATGTACAATAACAAATAAGAACTATACACCAGCATAAAAATATTATATTCCTATATATATTGTGACAATGATCAGGTCCAATGTGGTGTCCATATACAATTAGTAAGGTTGAATTAATCAATTGCCAAACTGGGGTTCTCAATTGTTTGCACCTTGCATAACTATTTATGAAGCATGGTATGAAAACGAGCTAAGTCTCTATCAATACAGTCTTTGTATAAACATTATAAACTCATACCGTCTTATAAGCTTCATAGTCATATATGATTAATTTGATACAATAATGTCTGAAAAACATGCAATTACCTGTTACATAAGTATACGCTATAATAGAAAGTACTATTTGACTATCTAAAAAGTGCGCTTTACGATAAGCTTTCAACATACCAATGAGGATATGCGCATTACTTAAATTGATGAAGCTGTTCAAAATATGTATGCACAACGATGATGTCGTTTACGCATTGATTCGGGTATCATGTCAACTTACTCTCTGCTAGCTGGGCCTCCATGGTCGAGTCCCGGTAGATTCTAAGCTAACTTTTTGGAAAAAGTGTGCTAGTAAACTTGCGGAAGGCCGGTGGTCTCTTGCCGGGTACATCTCAATTGGGTTTTCTCCTCTTTTTACTTTGAATGGAGGTTAGAAATGATACGTTATACTCTAACTTCTCGACCATTGCGACCCCTCAAGTTAATTGACCTTTTTGTAAAATCACTAGAAGGAGTCTCCATAGTCGGGTGGTTCGAGCATCGCGTTCACAAAATGGAGTATCTCGCCTTTAGTCAGCGCGAGCTCATGCATCGCTGGTTATTGATTTTGTGAGAATGTTTACTTTTGGAAGACAGTGGATATCTTCCTGATACACTGTAACCAGGTTCGCACCTCCACCATTAAAACTGGCCACCACCATATGAGTAAATAATTGTTGAGTATTGCGTAAACATAAAAATGCACACGAAACAATATCTATTGAGTTTTATTGGTAATTAGAGGTCAATATAACAATGCGATACTATTATTTTTTTTATTTAAGTTTAAGGTTTTGATGAAAGGTGATAATTGTTGACCTCACTGGAATAAACTCTTGTTTGAAGTATCCTTGACACTATGTTATTTGTACAAATGAAAGTCACCTTCACATTACAAATGAAGTATTAAATCATACCTCAGTAACATAAATAGTCCGCTGTGCAAGAAATTTGTTCAGTTTGTCAGTTGACTCTGATAATTGTAAAATGTGACAAGGAAAGGACGTCTAGAAAAAAATTACGCGTCTCTTTTTCGTAAATCTGAGAAATTGTGTTGGATTGGATAGATGGTACGTCCTAGAAACACTATAATTTCATATATCACTTATATAATTGTATTTATAGTGAATATGTCAGTCTATCGATAGATTAACAGAATCTTACATGGGAATGTAGAGTGGATAAGGAAATTTAAATCCGAATGGTTTTCAAACCGAGGGTTTCCCTTTACACGTAACTTACACTTTCGCTTTAAATACATGTTCATGCACAACAGTAAAATCTGACGCAACTTTTACACAAAAGACCTGCGTAATTAAACTATATATTGTGAAGTCATAGCTTGTCTACACCCTAGGATGGGAACAGGCAAATTCGGACTTGTAAAAACGGTAGATTTATCTGTCAAAGGTGGAAAAAAAGGAAAATCGTTGGTATGATAACAGGAGTACAAGTACTCTTTTATCTCTGCCACCCGATATTGCTCTGCAATTTTCGTGGCCACTCCTGTTCTTAGTCTTTGAAGACCCTGCGAGAATACACCTCAGGGTTTGTTTTTTTTTTTTTTTTTTTTTTTTTTTTAAACACTTGTCTTTTCGTGCTTTGTACACTCTAGAGTCGACCTGTTTTCCGTAGTGTATTGATATAAATCTTACATGTGTAAACAAACAATGAATGACCCTATATGTAAAAATTGATTGAAAGGTCATTTTCACCCGCCGGCTGTACTAACAACCTTAAACCTAAGTAAACAAATGTACTTAAAACTCAAGGTCAACAAGTCTGTTTACGATTTTCAGAAGAGACAAACAGAATTTATGTTACCGAAGTAGTTGATGTGAAGGGAACAAATGATGCCCTGTTTCCTATTCAGTCACACCGAGAAGTGTTGAGCCGGCCTGGCTCAGTTGGTAGCACGCTCGACTCTGGATCGTGAGGTCGTGAGTTCGAGTCCCGCCGACGACAGGTTGGTTTCCTGTCTTTCGGATGAGACAGTAAAAACTGGAGGTCCCGTGTCACAGTAGGTGTCGGCACGTTAAAGAACCCTCACTGCTCAATGGCCGTAAGTGCCGAGTTTAGGCCAAAATTTGAAGCCCTTCACCGGCATTTGGTGACGTCTCCATATGAGTGAAATATTCTTGAGTGGGACGTTAAACAACAATAAACAAACAAACCGATAAGTGTTTACAAACTACTATACAGTCGAAATAGTAGACCAAAAGTTCAGCAAACATTCTAATTGTCAACGATTTATCATACATCATGACCATGAATACAACTCTTCACTTCTGGTTGTCAAATAAATCCAATATATAACAGTATTCTAAACCGTAGTTTTGAAATCAAAAATAGATTTCACTTCAAATTTATATAATGTTTTACGTCACACTCAGCAATTTGTCAGTTCTGTGGTGTCGGCCAGTTTTTAATGATGGAAGAGAGAACCTGGTTACAAAGTATCCGGGAAGACATCACAGAACCACAAGTACAAATTGTCTCACAAAAATAAACTTAGGTTCCAGCGCTGAGCAGAAGTGAGAGACTTCATGATTCAAATCGCGATGCTCTAACCACTCAAACATGAATGCCCTACCAACTTAGCTGTATACGCTAGAGGAATGCAATGATGATTTCCATCGTGACAGGACGTATATTTTCATAGTAGCAATGTCCATGTGACTTGAACTTTTTCAAAAATAACCCAAAATTCCATACAGTCATTCCTATTTCCATGATGTACCATTTAGATTTACTCTTTTACCACTGGTTTCCCGTATTTGGTATGTGAAAGGCTTTGTTGTGGCGATTGTGTGGTTGATTGTTAATATGGATCAGGATTGCTGTGCGTTTAAATGTTAGATGTACGCCAGGAAAGTAGCATATCAGAGGTCTTTACTTTGCCTTCATTCATCATAGCACAATTATCATTATTTATTATTATTATTTATTTATTAATTAATTAATTTATTTCAATGTACATATGGTTGCTTTGGAAAAAGTACAAAACGTATCTTTATAATTTATAACGATATCGGAAGTACAAGAGTGTTAGAATCCGGTACATTGTTCATTGTTACATTTTCTCGTGCTCGTGCTATGTCTTCATTTGTATGTGTATTAAATGACAGCCTGTATGTGACGGAAAGTAATGAAATGGAATAATATATTGTTGATATACTTTGCAAATGTGTTATAGCTCACTTTGTATGGCCAAGCAATTTGGTCGAGAGTTATCTCCCCTTGACCAGGGATGCTAGATATGGATTCCGGATTACAGACTGGTATTGTTCTATGTTATAGAGAGATGCTGTCTCTGCGTGGGGTGGGGTGGGGTGGGGGAGTGTTTTCATCTTATGTAATGAACATGTAGATGATGTACTTGGCAACTCGGAAGAATACAATATATTACGTTATGGACTGCGTTATTATTAATTTATATCCGAGGAGCGTATAATATGGTGGAGAATTCCGGTTTTAAAACTGTGACATTTATTTTGTATATTTCTTCCAACTTGGAACATTTTTTCAAAACACGATTCCCGGTACTGTTGCTACCTCGCCAACATGGCGACGACCACGAGGTCGGCTATATGTTCAGAATTGTAAATAACGAAATACATGTTTGGATATTTATTCTGGAAATTTTATTCTTAAACATACAGAACTTCATGTCACGGCTAAAGTATTGATAAGCCTCGCCCGTTTTTGCCAGTGTCGACGCGTCTGACGCATTCTAAAATGTCAGCGTGTCGGGTACTTCATCGATAAATTTTGACATAACTTTCTGTTCAGGTTTCGAAAGTAATTCTGCTACAATTTGATCAATTTCTTGTCCTGGATTTAGTTTTAAATTATTAAATAACTGGTTTTCAATACCACTGTTTGATTTTCGCAATTTAACATATTTGTTACTAAAAAAGTTCTTTAATGGTGTCCCAATTTAATCCGGTTGTTAGTCCGTTATACTAGGTAAGAGCTAGACCCTGTAGGTGCAGGTGAAATGCGACTAAAATGTTGACATCATCTTCTTCGTCATTAAGCTCATGTAAAGTAGCGAATGATTCAAATTGATCATTATCCTTAGGGTATTCAGAATTTATTTTTTACATGATATAAGTTTCTCCATATTTTTCTTTGTTTTTGTTTTTTTGTTTTGGTATATGCAGATTGATCTTGCCATTAGCTAAATCCTCTACAGCAGGTAAAATATTGGGATTTTCGGAAGGTAAGTATATTGATGAGTTACCTGTAATGTATCTGTTTACAAAAGCTTTGTCTATGATACTAGCTAATTGGTTGATATGATGGATTAGTGTATAAGTCTCACTTGCACTGTATTTTAAATCGTCGTTTGCCCTATCGTTATACGCTTATATTAGTGAAGCGGATAACTGGTAAAATATTTCACTTGTGGAGACAAGCACCAAATTTGGCATGCTGTTTCCTTATCTAGTACCTGAATAGGAAATATCGTTGGCCATTCAGATTTCGGTTATTTTCAAAATGGCCGCCATGATTTCCAAAATGACGTCATTTACAAAATGTTTACGTGTTTTTTTTTCATATGTAATTTGTAATTCTAATTTTCGATGAAATAACCACTGAAAATGCATCAAGCATACAATTATAGTTTGAATTAATGCATTATACATTGCACATGCACCAAATCGGCCTTTTAAAAATGACCGCCACGATTTCAAAATGGCGTCATTTTTCATGATGTTTCTTTGTTTTTGTTTTTATACCCCTGCCAGATAGGTCCGCCGGGGCATTTAGTGTTGGATAGTCCATCCTTCTGTCTATCTGTTTGTCTCTGTGTTTGTCTGTCCGTAATTCCGTCCTGCTTACATATTACATATTTAAAGTTTGATTGTGATATATGACCAAACATTCAAGTTTGGAATTGTGATATAGTGTGCGGGACCGGAATCGTGTTCGGCGCGCACCACATAGACAGAAAGAAGAAAAATACTGTGTTTATGTGTTCATCTAATGTGGGTTGCTTATTCACTCATAATTCACAGTACATTACATGACCCCTGGATTGGATGGGTGGGGTAGTTTATACATCGAGTTTCGTAAAGTGTAAAATTTATGACTTATTTTAAGGTATAAAAGTTGATTACCATGTGACATAGAAATTATCGTCTCGTATTTTTTTAACACGCTATCGTTGGGACCTTTTGGGGGGCACAGACACATCTTGTTATTCCTTTTATATGAACATTTGCAGCATTTTACAATTTCTTTGAACAGTAAAACAATGCGGTCCTAGATTTTTCAAAAAGAATTATTTGATATCAATTTTGCACCATTAAGAATGCGAGTGTGATTTAATGGTCCCATATTGTCGTATTGCAACTGCGCATACAATGTCAAAAATACAGAATATAGCATAATTTGTTGTTAAAGTGAGCAAACACTGAGTTTTTTTTAAGATGGTCGAAATATCTAATCTTCAGGCAGAGCTATTTGGCATTGGAACTTACAGCTACATAGAGAAGAACCCCACAAGAAAGAAGGAACAATCCTGTTTTACCTTATGGAATTTTTGCAGTTGCCAGGCTCAACCTACAATCGTAAATTAAATTAAACAAAACCTACATTTTTGAGGTACATTTTCCCAAAACCCCATATGCATAGAAAAAGCAACAAGGGGTAAAGTTTTGTCACAAATCTTTTGCAGAGAGGCGCATTTCAACTTCAGAAGGTCCAATGTATGTCTGCTTGTAAGACATATCTTTCAGTGGAAAGCTAAGAATGCTCAAACACAAGTAAAGCTTTTAAGTGGTAAAGGAGGGATACCAATGCGAGGGGAGATATATTGACATTGTTTACAAATATCACCCAAGCTAAAAGAGTTGGCTTTCATGGCTGAAAAGCCAAACAATATGTTGGCCTCATTTACTTTACCTATGGTACTGCTGCGAATGAGTCTGACGATCGTCAAATGCTTCTATGAAAGTAAAACAGGAAATTGAGCCAAAACCAAGGAAAGGCTGAGTTGTTTTCATTCTCTGACAGAAAAAATTATCAGTGTCAAGGAAGGAGGAAAAAGCAGTGAAGAATGGAAATCCTCCTTGAGTTGTTAAAAAAGGAGCCGTGATCTCAATTGTTCAAAACATACATACTCCAGGGGTATGCCATGCTGTCTTTTTTACCTTTTCCAACAAATGTCTGACAGTGGTATGTATGCCATAATCCTTGTGAATGCAATGGACGAATTTGCATAAAAAATCTACATGTAATACTTCCATAATTATATTTTTCTATCTAGGTTTTCAAATTGTGTATGTCCTAGAGATACTGATCAATCAAAGATGAACTGCATTTGTAGTGTCCATCGCAAATCTTGTTTTTAGGTCAAATGTCATCCAAATTTTAAGATACACGCACAATACCACATTCAATTTTCATATAAACACAGTTCCACACTATATAAACATTTCTCTATTTAAAACGTTCATTATTTTTGTATCAGAACTGACTATGTTAACTGACCATTGCATTATTGTTTGTGTTTTTTACAATGCAACAGCAATTTGAAAAATTTTTGTGAAGGTTCGCAGCTATTTTTCTACTGAATGTACTTTTTCTGGCAGAATGTCTCTTGTGTTCACTGAGTTATACATTTTTGATAATGTTTTTTGTGACTGATTCCTTATTTTTATGAAGTACAAAAGTTGTGCTATAGCAGAGAAAATAAACTCTGGCTTTGCTAGACCTTTCTCTATATGATTAACTAGTCTTTGATATCAGGTTTATTATAAAAAAAAATCAATAATCCGTGCGTACATGTCGTAGACTTTCTCTTTTATTACTAAAGCATGTTTTATCACAACTTGCATATAGTCAATCTATGTAATTTCGTAACATAAAATTACCCATCAACTGTGAGCAATAATTTCCTTGTATAAGTTCATATTAAGAGTTTAAATCGGCTTATGTATGAGTCCAACACTATAAATATACAAAACAGCTAAACAATTACATGACACGCCCAGGCAAGAAATATCTGTAAAAAGGTTCAGCAAATAGATAATATGTGACGCATTTAGGCCTGATTTCTATATAAAATCATCCGCAATTTCGTTGAATACAAATATTGTTTAGAAGCGGCAGCCATTTTGAAAATCGGCGTACACAAAATGCACGCGATAGTTGACCAAGTGGCGTTGAGTTGGGGTTGATGTCCATTTTTGTAAAACAGCATGATCTGACAAATGTGAGCATCACCACACCTCGTGCCAAATTTTACCCTTGCATCATGTCTCAACACATGAGTGAAATATCTTCCCTACATTTTGGTGACCCTTTTTTGACATATTTTGGGTGTTGCCGCAATAGCACTAACTATGGGAATTGCCTTTCAAAACATCTAAAACTTCTTGCCTGTGTTGGGACGTAAAACTTTGTTTTTAAGTAAGCAAGAAAACATGGCGATTTCTACATAAAACGCAATATCAAATCTGTCGGCAATACGGTTTTAGTGTTTCGATTATACCATAATAAAAGTTCTACGCATCGTGTTGTTCCAACTTGGAAAAGCCTTGATAAAATTTTCACAAATAGTTTGTTTTTAAAGAAAAATAAAGATGTACTAACCCGATACTTATCTTAATTGGCGGGCATGAAAGAAAATCAGGTAAAAACTAAATTTTCAAGAGTTGCTTTAATTTGAGTAAGTTTTTTGTTTTTAAAAATATATGATTTCAACTTTCTTTTTTTATATTCGTAAGTTGCATTTCTGCACTTACGGATGAAAACTATTTATAGATTCAGCATCGTAGGTGTTTTGATTATCCTCTCCACTCAGCGACGAGAAATTAATGTAGCCATGATGTTTGAATATCCTGTATTGGTACAGTGCGAATAGGGACGTTATACGAAAGAAATACATAAGTTACTAAGGGTTGCTCACTTCACTTTTTATGCCCTATATTATGTTGCCAACATAGGTATTCGGTTTGTTTTTTATTTTACTTCAATGGACATGCGGTCCAGCAATGATAATAGTGTTTTAAATATGCCTGCGCATACGCCCAAAATACAGAATATAGCTGCGGGCGAAATATCCTAGATTCCACAACTGATAGCTGACTCAATGGTACATTTTAATTGGAAAGCATAAGCAACTTTGCAGATACATGTGTCTGCTTGTAAGACATATCTTTCGGAGACAAACAGCTTTTGGTGTTATTATATTGACATTGTGAGGGGTAAAAAATGGGTAATTTACATTGGTCTGGAACGATCTGCAAACGCTATTTCAACCCGATCGCGTTAAGCATTAGAATGTTGCGTTCTCAAACACATTCCAGGTTATGCTGTCTTTTTACCTTTTCCAACAAATGCTGACACGGCATATCCAGAACTCGTATCCATCGCAAATCTTTTTACAAATGTCATCCAAAGCTGATCCACATTCAATTCATTAAACACAGCCACACTTATAACAACAACGTCTGTATCAGAACTGACTATGTTAACTGACCAACATATATATGTTTTGATCCCTTTTTTGTGACTGTTAAAGTACAAAAGTTGTGCTATAGCAAACTCTGGCTTTGCTAGACCTTTCTCTATATGAGACTGATATCACGTAGATGTCTCCACAAGTGAAATATTTTGGTGACATTTTGTCGTACACTATATTGCGGCAAACTGTATAGTTGTAAACGTTTGGAAAATTAATGTGAAAAGCCAAAAACATGTTTTTATAAACCCGATAAAATTTGTAAATAAAATTATTTCTTCACTTACTGACGAATCTCCACTTTACTATTTTATATACCAATACCTATTGGTTTGTTTATTTAACCATTTTGCATATGGGCGCGTAACTAGATTATAGCCTTCCACAATTGGTGTTATTTATTGTGAGGGGTTAAATGTAATCAGTCAGCTGCACGCTATAACCCGATCGCGAGTGTTTATGCATATCCAGAACACAGGTATGCTACAGATGTGTGTCGTGCTTTGCAACTGTATGTTGGTTTAATTAATGTATAAAAGTTGTAAAAATTACAAGACATCTATACAGAAAGTGAGCCTTCCACAATTTTCAATGCAAGCAAAAGTGAGGTTTTAGCAAGAGAGGCGTATAGGGTTTTATAATGCTATACCCCCTTCAAAATTTATCAAATAGCTTTATTTGGGGAAACTTAAAATATTTTCGTGTTTCTTTTGTCATCGAGCTATGAGGTCATTGGCCTCCCACAGAAAATTACAGTAGAAAGATAAAATGGCGAACAACTAAGTGTATGATTTTACAGAGAAAGGCGATCCATTCCACGTGGTATTAAAGTTCAGTGTAATTCAAATAAATCAGTTTATCAATAGCATTCATTTGAGTTTTGAAAGTTCTCTATTGAGATCTTTATACAAGTTGAAATTAAGTTAAAAGGTGGTACGCGAGGAAAATTTCAAAGCAGATACGCATTTTCCAGTTTTACTTGGCGACAGCAAGTGATTTAACTTGCGACACGAAGTGACAGAAACTTTTCTAACAGACAGATTAAATTATTTGCAAAACAATTTAGCTCGCGAATTACAAACATTTGGGAAAATAACGTTATATGTGTGGGTCGGCTATTGTGATTTAACAATTAAACGAGGGAAATTTATATATCTTGCTGCTTTAGATAATTCAAAGATGCGGGAACTTACGACTACCTTGCGAGAAATTTACCAGTACACCAGACAATACGGTGATTCTGTAAAACTTGTATTCCTCCATTTACCGGTGTATTAAAAAAAGAATTACGCGGGAGACGCTGCACAATTTAAAGATGCCGATTTCAAATCGCGCACTCAAATTTCAGATGTCAGCTCCTTTATTGAAGACCAATACCAACAGATTGCTACATTTAAGAACGCCAAAATTTTCGGAAGATTTGTCAAAACCACGGAAAAGAAGTCCTTCCTCGCGTGCCACCTTTTAACTTAATTACATGAGCTTTATGACGAAGAAAATGATGCCAACATTTTAACCGCATTTCACCCGTTCCTTCAGGGTCCAGCTCCTATCTGGTAACATCCGGATTAAATTAGGACACCATTAAAGAACTTTTTAGTATTAAACTTAATTGGGAAAATATCCAACAGTGGTAATTGAAAACCAATAAACTAAATCCAAGACAAGAAATTGAGGACTATTAACGTCAACGTGTAGAAAAAGCAGAATAACTTTCGAAACCTCAAAATGAAGTAATGTCAAAATTTATTGATGGGGTACCCGACACGTTGACATTTTATGTCCGGGCAAGTAAACCCAAGGACGCGTCAGACGGGTTGACACTGGCAAAATTAGGCGAGGCTTACAAATACCGCGAGATCAATTCTTTAGCCGCGGCACGAAATTTATCTTCAAGTCAATCAGAACTATCAGATCTAAAGTCTCAAATAGATAAGCTGACTGAGCTTGTACAGAATATGAGACATGAACGGGATTCGGAAATGACTGTGGCATCAACAAAAGGATTAAATCGATTTCCTCAACAACAAATTCAAGTGCACCTCGCCGAAATCTACCATGCTACAAATGTAATGGATCAGTCCATTTCAAGCGAAATTGTAACTGGAACGGAACAGGTACTTATTCTCTGCAATACACATGCCAGTTATATTCCCAAAACGGACATGTTGCTTTACAATGTATTATTTTTGGACAAACCAACCAAAACAGTGCTACAACGATACAGTGCCAAATATGCAGACAGACCGGACATTCGGCAAAGAAATGTGGAACAGTTACTTTTTCTCCGCAATACACATGCCAGTTATGTTCCCAAAACGGACATGTTGTTTTACAAAGTATTATTTTTGGACAAACCAACCAAACCAGTGCTATAACGATACAGTGCCAAATATGCAGACAGACCGGACATTAGGCAAAGGAATGTGGCCGATTTCAGAATGGAAACCTGTCTCTCCTGGGGGCCACAGGGCACGCTCCCCCAGGAGACCACCAGTAAGTGCTACCAGAATTCGTAGTAGATCTAGATTTTGTGTACATAACTGTATAAATGTAAATAGTGATGTTTGTTTTGAAAATGCATTCACTGAAAGAGATGATGACGTGACGTCATACGTAAATGACTCTGACACTGATCCCGCTACATGTATTTTATCGGACTCAAAATTTTATATTTCAATGTGCGATTTGATTCTTTAAACGTTTCCGGTTTGATTAATACAGGTGTCAATTTGCAAAGAAGTCCTGTTTATTTCCTGGACGCCAAATTTCGGCGGAGGGAATACCCCTCCCTCCCAGATCGTGTCAAAACTTTACAAACATACCCGCCACCTCGCAATCTAAAACAGCTCCGTAGAGCTTTAGGTTTGTTTGGATGGTTTAGAAAATTTATTCCGAACTATAGTAAAATAACTGGACAACTGACAAAACACTTGCGAAAAAATGCCTATTTTAAATGGGACAAAGAACAAGAAACAGCATTAAATGAACTAAATACCCCGTTAACTGAATTCAGAAATTCTAGCTTTTCCCAAGTTTAACCTTCCGTTTTAAGTGGCCAGTTATATTCCCAAAACGGACATGTTGCTTTACAATGTATTTTTGGACAAACCAACCAAAACAGTGCTACAACGATACAGTGCCAAATATGCAGACAGACCGGACATTCGGCAAAGAAATGTGGAACAGTTACTTTTTCTCCACAATACACATGCCAGTTATGATCCCAAAACGGACATGTTGCTTTACAATGTATTATTTTTGGACAAACCAACCAAAACAGTGCTACAACGATACAGTGCCAAATATTCAGACAGACCAGACATTCGGCAAAGAAATGTGGCCAATTTCAGAATGGAAACCTGTCTCTCCTGGGGGCCACAGGACACGCTCCCCCAGGAGACCACCAGTAAGTGCTACCAGAAATCGTAGTAGATCTAGATTTTGTGTACATAACTGTATAAATGTAAATAGTGATGTTTGTTTTAAAAATGCATTCACTGAAAGAGATGATGACGTGACGTCATACGTAAATGACTCTGACACTGATCCCGCTACATGTATTTTATCGGACTCAAAATTTTATATTTCAATGTGCGATTTGATTCTTTAAACGTTTCCGGTTTGATTAATACAGGTGTCAATTTGCAAAGAAGTCCTGTTTATTTCCTGGACGCCAAATTTCGGCGGAGGGAATACCCCCCCCCCTCCCAGATCGTATCAAAACTTTACAAACATACCCGCCACCTCGCAATCTAAAACAGCTCCGTAGAGCTTTAGGTTTGTTTGGATGGTTTAGAAAATTTGTTCCGAACTATAGTAAAATAACTGGACAACTGACAAAACACTTGCGAAAAAATGCCTATTTTAAATGGGACAAAGAACAAGAAACAGCATTAAATGAACTAAATACCCCGTTAACTGAATTCAGAAATTCTAGCTTTTCCCAAGTTTAACCTTCCGTTTTAAGTGGCTGTTGATTCACTTTGAAAGGCATAGGTTATATGCTGTATCAAAAACATCCTGATGAGAATATAAACTCCGAAAAGTCAGAGTTGTCCGATCTGCTTTGATTTTTTTAAACCACTGGCAAATTTTCATATGGACCATCAAGGGCAACAGGGCAAATTAGTGTTGCGAATCCCGTCGTGTGCAATACACAAAACCTAAAGAAACTGATCTTTATACACAAAACCTAAAGAAACTGATCTTTATACACAAAACCTAAAGAAACTGATCTTTATACACAGAACTTAAAGAAACTGATTTTTATACACAAAACCTTAAGACAGTGATCTTGATGCGGGTTATACAGCCGATATTGAATATGGATATATTTCACCATGATTTAGAAATGACTGCATTTCTACAGCTAGTAAATTACCATTACGTAAGATTGAAAATAATGGTGAACAGCAAAATGTTACACTTGACTCGCCATGTGCAGATAACCTCTTAACTCCTGGAGCAAATTAGGAAATTGATATTAATCACCTAAAACATCTTTAACATAAATTTTAGGCATTTTCTGGTCAACTTTAAATAATAAAACCCATATATATTTGGAATGTTGTTAAAATTGACTTTCAGATTTTCTGGTCATATTGGTCTCTGTGAATCATTAATGTAAAATCAATCCATCAGTTATCACAAAATTATAGAATTATTGTTAGAAAAATATAATATACAACCAGATAAACAATTCTAGACATTTATTATTGTATTGCCAAGTTCCTGTGGTGGTGGTTAGCCTCAAAACAGTCGCCAGCACACAAATGGATGTCACACAGCTTGCAACCAAAAATCGTCTCTTTTCTTTTCTTCTCTCCCTGTTTTGTACACCACATGCACATTTATCATTCTCTGTCTAATCTGTGTCTGTCTTTTATCTCATAACTGGTATAGGTCTAGGCTGTGGTGCATGAGCACAAGAAGAAAACTGGCCTATCAATGCTGTAGCAACATCTGTGCGGAAATACACAAGCTTGTAGCTCTTCACCTTGTAGGATCATCAAGTAACGTATTGCATCCACAGCTAATGGCATGGACTTGAAAAATAAAATCGAAATCAGATTTTTTGTGACAAAAGAATAAATATCTAAAAACCATTCATAATTCAGTAAGTCAGTGGTTCAGTGTAAGAAACATCAACTAACAAAGAAGTTATTGTGTGAATCTGTTATCTGTAATGTCCCCCCATAAATATAGAAGTATAAATATTGGCATTCATCTATATCATGTAGGTACACAGGTGAAAACTCTCAAATTAGATAGTGTGGATATATGTCAACAATGAACAAAGCCAAAATAATGACTGTAGTTTAACATAAGAATACATTTCGATGATAAATATGTTAAAAATAAGACACTAAAAATATATGAAAATTAACTTATTTTTAGAGAGAGGCTGTGGTTGCATTTCATTCCATACAAGATTTGTGGTCTAAGACAACATGGAACAAATAATTAATTCATGCCAAGTGACAAAAGAATTAAGTTGTATATTACATATCGATCAAAATACTCACAATGTCCTTTGTGTTTTAGTGGTCGAGATAAATGTTTTACGACTCGTTACCCTATGAAACTTGTCATGTTTTCCCAAGTACGGCAGGAAGTCTCCACAGTACCCACTACTTTCAAATCGCATCTATACCTAATAATAAAGTAAAATTGCATCACCCTATAAAACTTTATTTTGATTTTAGTTTCAACTATTATATTGGAGTGAGAAAAGTCCATACAACAGCAAAAAACAATAATAATAAAAAAAACAATATGTCACAATTACACAAACTCTGAGTATACAAAAACATTTTAGGATTAAGTCTGATTGCAAATTATCTCCCTTTTTCTTTACTCATTCATTTTGCTATTTGTGTGGAATGCTCAGTTGAATACACTGGTTTATATAAATTAGCGTATCTTATTTTCAAGATCACTGGAGCTTTTGGCCCACAAGTTGAAGGGAACAGGTTCGATTCCTGGTACCGATTCATTCCTAAGACTTTTTAAAATGGTATTGACTGTTATTGACTTTATCCAACACTCGACACATGGAGTCAAAGTAACAGGTCTTATGGATAAGACTTAAACCGAGGTCCCGTGTCACGACAGGCGTGATTCACAGGCCTTATGGATAAGACACGACAGGCGTGATTCACAGGTCTTATGGATAAGACACGACAGGCGTGATTCACAGGTCTTATGGATAAGACTTAAACCGAGGTCCCGTGTCACGACAGGCGTGTTTCACAGGTCTTATGGATAAGACACGACAGGCGTGAATCACAGGTCTTATGGATAAGACACGACAGGCGTGATTCACAGGTCTTATGGATAAGACTTAAACCGAGGTCCCGTGTCACGACAGGCGTGATTCACAGGTCTTATGGATAAGACACGACAGGCGTGATTCACAGGTCTTATGGATAAGACTTAAACCGAGGTCACGTGTCACGACAGGTGTGATTCACAGGTCTTATGGATAAGACTTAAACCGAGGTCACGTGTCACGACAGGTGTGATTCACGGGTCGTATGGATAAGACTTAAACCGAGGTCTCGTTTCACGACAGGAGTGATTCACGGGTCGTATGGATAAGACTTAAACCGAGGTCCCGTGCCACGACAGGCGTTATTCACGGGTGTTATGGATAAGACTTAAACCGAGGTCCCGTGTGTGTAATCCCTATACATGTACATAGGCCTATATAGGCCTATGCTAATATCCAGATGATCACAATTTACACAAAAGTTAGTCTACATAATTAAAAAAAATCAAATCTACATATTTATATGGAAAATATAGGTCAAATCAAATAAGAATGACATTTCATTCATTCTAAATTTCTAATAGATCTAGTATGTACATGCAGATATAGATAATTTTTCTGATTTCTTTTAGATCTAGATAATCTATTTATTTATTTTCATATATTTTAAACTGTGTTTTAGACGTTTGCCAGTTTACTTGTATCAAGCGGGTGGTCTCTTCCTGTTTACATTATAATTTGTTTTCCTTCAAAATGGCCTCCACCACCATATGACTGAAAAATTGCTGAGTGTGGCATAAATTGATAAAAATGACTTTATTCAAAATTTATTTTCAAATAATTGATAATTTTGCCATTTATAATAGACCACCTGTGATGGTTTAGTAGTAAATGTAGATCATTAAACTGGCTAGTGTCAGTAGTGGAAGGTTCCGGGTTCGAGTCTCGGCAATGGGTCATTGCAAAATTCAAAAAATAGTAGTGACTGTCCCTCTGTCAAGCGCATAACATATCAATTCAAGTGAAAGTTATGTGTCAATTTTATGAGACCAAGGTTTTGTGTCAAGACAAGTGTGGCATGTAAAATATCAAATTCCATAAGCATAAATCCATAGCACAAGTCAAAATTTGAGGCATTTCACCTAGGCTCAGGCCAGTTAGGGGTGTCATTCATAAACTCAATATCGATATAAAATTGATTCGATACGATAATCGATACACTTTTTAAGTATCGATATATTTCATTATGCTATTCACAGGATGCATTTTCTTTTACAATGGAATTAATTCATGTATCACGTGGTACCCGATAACGTTTGTGTGGGACTATTTTTTCTATTGGTGATTTTCCATTTGTTTTACTTCATGTTACTGAACTATGGTAAACACCGAGTCTAAATCTAGTTCGTTGGCTGATTTACTCAACTCGAGAATACGTCCCAAAGATAGATCTATATTATTTTTTTTTACAAAAAATATTGAAACTGTTTCTATGCTGAAAACTATTCTATGTGGTTTTACAAAAGCCCTCATATAGAAGCTCACATTGTATTCCTAGTGGGGACCCGTACTACTAATGGTAAAAATTTTGCTCACATCGGGAATTTGCGCGTGACATAAACAAAATGTCGGAAATGCAAAGTCATTGCTTAAAAGCGCTGCACTGTTTCTAAACTGCCACACTAAAAACGTTTAAATAGAATGACTTGGGTTGTACATCGAACCCGATCGCGAAGTTTACGAAACGTCATACGAATAGAGAAAAATATATAGCACAAAAACATGTTTTTATTATGCTATTTATTTTTCTCACCAAGGATCCCAGCGTATTTTATTTAAAACAATCATAATGACGTGCATTTACAATACCAGAATATTAATCCCTTTGGTGATTCTGTCGTGATCTGGTTCGACAAAATCCCCAAAGTACAACATTAGTCGTTGATGAATGCCTAGCCCTCTCCATAGGTTTTACAAAATTTTTTCTTAAATGTGGTTTTATGCTTTTATTACTTCTATCCCAGCGTATCCATCATGCGTGCTTTCACAATACCAGAATAATGACGCTTTGCATTTCCGATGTACATTTAGTCGTTATGACCTAGTCTCGGTCTACAAAACGTTTCTTAATGTGGTAGTTTATTACTTAGTTTGCAATGTGCTTTTAAGTAATGACTTTGCATTTCCGACATTTTGTTTATGTTACGCGCAAATTCCCGATGTGAGCAAAATTTGTACCATTAGTAGTACGGGTCCCCGGATGTAGTAGGAATAAAAAATGTGAGCTTCTCTACATATACGAGGGCTTCGCCCTCTATTATATCATGTAAGTGTCTACATGATAGGCTAAATTTTAAAATCATCTACACAATATGTTTTATTCGATTGTCCCTATTCAAGTTCAAGTGACGTCACAAACACCAAGCGACTTCATCGCCAACTTGGATGGATGAAGTGACGTCATTGCCAACCTGCAGATGAATAAAGTCGGCGTACGTAGTGAATAAAAATAATTCACTTTGCTGCACGCTAGCCAATCAAATCGCCGCTAAACTTTATTATACGTGTTACATATAAAATATTTATGTAATCTGTTATGAAGCTGCATAACACACAGATCATATGATCAATAGTAATTCCAGTAGTAACTTACATGAGCGTGAATGATTGAAATTTACAACTGTGTCAAATCTAATTGACATTTCTATAAATGCAGTGCAGAATATATTATTGGGAGAAAAAAGTGAATCAACTTCATCTACCAATGAGAACAGCAATAGTATTAACCTATTACAGGAGGCGAAAATTCAACGGTAAGTTAAAAGAGTCAAAATTCGTCAATTTCAACAGACAATGATCTTGTGAAAAGGAGTACTGAGTTATCTAAAGAAAGTGATTTTAGTCCAGACAGACTACGTGTTAAGATTTGTAAGAAACGATGCAAAGAAACAAACATAAACGTTCTGCAGTTTGATTTGCTTTTCAATTCTCGAAATGCTAAGTACAAGCGGACTCGGGATCACAAGCCGAAATATCAATTTAGTTTTACCGCCAATATTGATAAGACCAATTTTGGAAATTTTTCACGATTTGCCGATGGGAGGCCATAGAGGCATACAAAACACCATTGATTTAAATAGTGAACATTTTTATTTCGATAAATTACCATCTCCTGTCACAGATTACGTAAAATCTTGTTAGAAATTCGTTAAAAGTTTACTCCCAGCATGATACATCATTGTTTAGGAGCATGCAAACGAACACACAGAACGTTAGCTGAGAGACATTTTCTATTAATGCATCAGTAAACTTCTCATTTTGAGATATTTTATGGCACACGACCCAAATTTCCTCTTTGTTTGACACATAAAACCAATTTTTCAACTTTATCTGACGATTTTTATGGATATGTTGTAAACAGGCCGTGAAAGTAGATACTATTAGAGAGGAGATCAGAGCAAAGGCACAACAATCTGGAGAATTAATGATGGATCGCTTCAATAAGAAAACAAATCCATTGCAACTTTTATTTGAGGACTATGTTTATATGCTTAAAGACCCGAGCGAGCCAGGCCGCAAATTTCAATTAAAATATAGTGGACCTTAAATTGTGCATGCTATCATGTCCCCTCATATTTTGTAACTTTTGAATTCTTTAGAGCTATCTACAGGGAAAGTTCTTTAAAATGATATACATTCAGATAGACTAAAAGTTGCGTATGTTCGTACACCGGAACCGTTAAACTATTTTTACTTGAGGTTAAAACTGCCGAAAACGTGGAACAAACTCCCGACACTGATGGATACGCTATCTCGCCACCAAAATCAGATCAGATTCAACCAACTTTGTGTCTTTCTGCACAAAATCGAGAACGTCCTCAAAGTAAAATTGAAGAAGTATCAATCAATAATAAAAAACTCAAGTCCATTATAACACGACGAATTAGATGTGCAAATGGTCTCAACATGAAGAACAATTACGGGATAAGACCAGGTGTCCGGAAGGAGTCAGCGTCTTCTGCTGGCATGCCACAACCGTGGCAAATGTTAAAAGGAAACCTTTCTAGTTCGATGAACGGGTCAAATTCGGTAAAATGGTCTTGGTTTGGTGATGAGGTCAAGTTCGGTGAAAAGCATGATTGGTGAAACGGAGTCACTGTCTGTGGCCGTGATCTAGAATACTATCTAATATCTCTGAGAGTGGGACTTCATAATGTTTAAGAAGATCCCTGTATCGACCATAAAATTTCTTAAACGACGACTCCAAGCGTTCAACAACATAATCTTGTGTGTGTAGTTTATTGACTAGTCGTTTAGCTCTCAGAATAAAACATTCATAAGAAGAGCATGCCATGGCATAACGTATAAGTTGTGAAATGAAAACACCATAGGCAGGAAAAGATGGAATATCTTTAAATACAAATTTTTCTGAAGAAATAACAAAGCAATCAGACACTTATTATAAAGTAAAGCGAATATTAAGCACAGCAAAAAAGAAATGGTAAGATAGAATATCGTTTGTAGTTTAAGGGCTAACCGGCACAAAACGCGTTATGGATACCATACAAACAGTCAAATTCGCACACCAAAAAGATTGTAAAGTCCAAAACCACCACCTTCTGTAGACTAAGTATTTGTTGTTATCGTGAACATTCTGTCGACACAAAACACTATTCTATTTTTTGTGACCCTGATGTTATCAGAGAGCCTTATCGTCTCCATGAAAATTTTATCATCGTTCCTGCTGAAAAAGCATCTAACAACTTTACATTTGTCTTCAGGCGATACTACTTCAGCATCCTACAAAAGGAACATGGACTCAACACGCTTCCTTTCTCTACCTCTGAAATATTAGATAATCATAAATCCGTTCTTACTTCGTTTGGAATACCCACAAGGGACGTGGAGCTTGAATTGAAATATATTTATTGGATTCCGAAGATGCACAAAAGTCTCTATAAACACCGATTCATTGCGGGGTCATCTAAGTGTTCCATCAAGTCTTAATCTATTTTGCTCATCAAACCTCTTACACATATTGAACAAGATCTTCATAAGTACTGTACAACGGCCTACTCAAGAAGCGGAGTCAATCAGATTCGGATCCTAAAGAATTCAAAAGAATTGTTGGAATATTTAAAATCTCCAAATCTTCAAACATATTACAAGCATCAAGTCTTTTGATTTTTCGACCCTTAACACAACAATTCCACATCAAAAACTCAAAAACAGATTTACACCTATTATACTAAACTCTAGGTCACGAGGAACCTTATGTTGTGAAGGAACACTCTGATTCCAGTAACAAGTACACTGAAGACGATATTATCAAGATGGTGGGGTTTCTAGTAGACAACATCTTTGTGGTTTTTGCGGGGAAAGTTTTCCAGCAGGTTGTCGGCATTCCAATGAGTACCAGTTGTGCACCTCTCTTGGCTGAAATCTTTTTGTATTCATATGAAGCGGAATTTATACAGTCTCTGCTCTCCAAAGGAAACAAACAGTTAGCATCTCGGTTCAATTTTTCTTACAGGTATATCGACGATGTTCTGTCCATAAATAATTCAGAATTTCAGAATTACCTCGGCCAAATGTATCCTGTTGAGCTAGAGATCAATGAGACGACAGAGAGCAACACATCTGCTTCTTACCTAGATTTACGCCTGTCGATTGGAAAGGACGGTCAACTTCACACATCCCTTGATGACAAACGCGAATTTTTCACGAACTTCCCGTTTCTAAGTAGTAATATTCCATCTTCTCCTGCCTATGGCGTTTTAATTTCACAACTTATACGTTATACCAGGGCATGCTCTTCTCATAAATCTTTTATTCTGAGAGCATAACTACTAGCCAATAAACTAATTGTACAAGGTTACGTTGTTGAACGCTTGGGGTCGTCGTTTTATGGTCGATACGGGGATTTTGTTAAACATTATAAAGTCCTCCTCTCAGAAATATTAGACAGTATTCTGGATCACGGCCACAGACAGTGACTTTCTTTCATCAATTGTTGATTTCACCAAATTTGACCTTTTCACCGAATTTGACTAGAAAGGTTTCCATGGAACGTTTGCGATGGGATTGGCATGCCAGCAGAAGACGCTGACTCCTTCCGGACGCCTGGTCTTATCCCGTTAAGAATGAGCGACTATTCTTCATGTTGAGACCATTTACACATCCAATTCGTCGTGTTATAATGGACTTGCGTTTTGATCATCGATTGGTACTTCTTTAATTTTACTTATAATGACTAAACATAATTGGTTTGTTTATTATGAAAATAATTTTAATCACAAATTTTCATTGAGCCAGGCCGTCTTTCCTTCTTTAGAAAGTCGGGTTTGAATTGAGCAAGAAATACATACATGAAAATAGATTGATGAATACATGGGTCATACCAGATATGTCAAAAGGGTGTTAGCTGTGTGTGTTACTCATATTAATATAATGCCTTCAGATATATTTCAGTTTGCTTAAAATTCTAAATAAATATATATAACACACACAATTGAATTACAGCATGTCAGAAAACATACCATACTATAACATCAGCTTTATTTTCTATGCATTTTTCAACTATTCAATTAATCGTTAACCGATGAAGTCTTATTGACAGAAACGATGATCTTGAGCATTTCTTAAAACTATAACTTTGGTATTGTTTTTAATATGCCAAAGCTAGTGGATCGTCTGAGTCCCCGAGGAAATACGTAAACCCACTAATTGGAACCAGCCGATTTTTTTTTACTAAAGTATTATTTCGCTTTTATACCAATATTTAAATTCTAAACCTCTCAAAAGCTAAGATATTCATTTGACAGTGGGTACTCTTAGACGGATTTGGAAACGCATTTAGATTTATAATTTGACCTTAAATGATACCACTTTTTTATATTAATTTCGAGCTAACTGACTTATTGACAGACACGATCATCTTGAGCATTTGTTAAAATTATAACATTGCAAACTAATACAGACCAAACTAGGTTTCTATAGCAATTGTCACACAGATTACAGAATTTTTTATATCTGTGTATAGCTCTTGTTTGTTATTGTACGCCAATTTTAGTTGTAAACAAGAAAAATTTGATGCAAAGCATCAATTCGCCGCCAAAGGTATTTCAAAGGAAGTTTGGGAATAAATGAATGCAAGCTTTCAGTTACTTAATATCTATTACGACAAAAAGTCCCACCAGATAACATTTTTTGTGAAAATAGAGTCAACAGAACTAATTTAACGGCGATTTCTCGTCAACTAACACCAAGTTCACAGACAGTAGTGAGAAATGGAGTGGTCATCATGTTCCTGGTCAAATTCATCCAGTGTAATCATTCATTTTAGTAGTGTTTATATAGCAATTGACATCAGCGATGTAGCAATGTCTATATATGTAAAAGTTTACAAAATGACAGTTGCAGTAATTTTCACTGTTCTGCATAATGGTTGTCAACAATGGTAAAGAACTTTTTTTTTAAGAAAATGTATTAAATATTAGTATATATCAAGAATATAAAACGTAATTTAGAAAAACATTTATGGAATAATTCAGAATTTTTTTTTTTAAAACAAGTCCATATTCCAGTCTGTTTCGTTCATTGTTGGCCTAGCCGGCTAGTGGTTCGATCTTGTTTAACATGATAATTCTGACTTTATCCATTATTACACAAAACTCGTGTTAAAAGTAACATTTTATTATATGTAGACTTTAACATGTACTACATGTACTACAGTTTTTATGTCGAAATAAAAGTAAAAATGGTGTGCTTCGGTAATTAAGGTCTGTTTCAGTAAATCGTCCGACCCGTTTTCACTTTGTTGTTCTCCCAATCATCAATATTTCATACGACACATTTCGTTTTTCGGTGTTATATTTATTCCGTTTTGCACAAATGAAATCATTTTAAAATGATAAAAAACATTTTGTTCCAAATTCCCGTCGTCCACTAAACTTATATAATAGGATATCATGCTCTTATCAAAATCAAAAGCAATCACGTAATGATTGCTCCCATCATTTCGACTAATGTCTCCCACTTATCGTTATTTCAAAAATACGAATCGCGGTATTATACCTTAATTGCATTAAAAAAATTTAGATGCTGATTATTTATGAAACAAACCAACATCACTTTCATATCTGAAATTTAATAGCGTTTTTGCCTCAAATAAAATTACTACGTCATTACTTCCGCGTTCAACGAAACTAACAGCTCCTTCCATATACTACTTCCTAACTTAATTGCAGAAGGACAAATCTGTCGCTGAAAGGGGACCTGTGGTCCCTCGAAAATAGTACGAGACGAATGCGTAGTAATTTATATATACATACAACCTCTTCTGTTTGGAGGTAATAATTATTTCTACTTTCACTTTCTCTCCCGGTATTTTTGACAAGTTCCTTGAGGTAAGGTTTTACTCACGATTTGCTGTACTGCCGGGATAGCGATTGTGAAGTTATCAATGATAAATATTATGAAAAATAATTCACTGCTGATTACTATAAACGATTGTAGCAACAAATCTGTAAGAACGTGACACGTTACATTTAAATTGTGGTAATTACTGAAGAAAAACGGAAACAAAAACTTTATTGTAAATTACCGAACTTGTTTAAACAGGTAATATGTACGTTTTCTTTTTTAAATAAGGCATAGACTGTTTGATGTTCTGTAAAGGCGGGGGGGGTTCTAGGATTTTTATGATTTTTTTCTTAAGATCTAAAGTTTGGAAATAACACAGGTAATACTGTAATAATCGGATGGCACTGGATATTCGAATAGCCATTGTTACTTCTTTGTACAAAAACTTCATTATATATATATATATATATATATATATATATATATATATATATATATATATATATATATATATAATATTTTGTATTAACTTACACCCGTACCACATATTCCATTTCTATAATATGTCGATCACATATGTCAGTGCAAACATTCAACGCAGCAATAAATATCAATTTCAATTCCGAATTGTGGTAATATCTTTCAAACAGGATGGGAATCGTAGTCTGTTAAGTATAACTGTCAGTACAATGTGCATAAACAATATCCTAATATAAATAATGCAATGCAGCGGCTTTTAAATAACAGTATATTCACATGATTATGAATATTTCGTGGAGATATCGTACATGCGCAGTCAACAGATAAAAATATTTTAAGTAACACGGTTAACGTCTCTTTTCCAGTATTGATTCGATACACCGTGAAGCGAGGCATGTGTTCTCTTGGTAAGTGCTATACGTTTTGATATTTGCTTTGTTATTCGTGCCTTGTTTCTTTTATTTGATATTAGTAATACTAAGATTCAAAATCATTTCTTCCCAGACTTGTTGTATTACGTATCTACAATTAGCACGCATGGAGACAATAGCGTGTAAACATTCTACACACATACTGGAATGAATCGTAGATAAACAATGGATAAACACGTGTCAGGAATTTTGTAATTTGATATGCAATTTATACAATAAACTAGGTCGCAAATATATAGAAACAAAATAGGTACGTGTTAGCAACTCTTGTTGATATTAACAAAATGCCATTTATAAATTGTGACAGATGCAAATTTGAATTTTAACTTATTTTAATATATTACATCAAGCAGAGCTGATACCTCCTCAGAGGCCCTTCTCAATGTGCCAGGACTTGCTGAGATACAATAAAATACAATAATAAAATTTGTATAGCAAACATGTGAAATAGAGATAATTGAATTGTACATTGAAAAAACATATTCACAAAATAGTGTATGCAGATCTATCATTGTCTAATTATTCCCTTCTTAATTATTTACTCTCTCTGAACATGAACAAAAATACTTACAACAGCAACAACGACGACAACAACAACCACAACAACAACAACAACAACAATAATAATAATAATAATAACTAGAGCTGAGCTTTTTGCTGAAGCAAAAAGGGGTCATCGGACCATAGCTGAGGCTACAGCTTTGATACAGCTTCAGCTGAGCAACAGAGCAAAGCTCAGAAGCTATGACCCTGAGACCGAAGTCTGATCCTCAAACACCAATCTTGATATTTTGAGCTATTTTGATGTGAAATGTTGAAAGTGAACTGTGACCTTGACATTTGATCAGATGACCTTCAAACTTTCCACAAATATTCTTCAGCACATTGACTACAAATCTCCTTCAGCAACTTGTAAACAAAAGTTTTATAGCTTATGAGGTAATTTGAGTTGAAAATTTCAATTTGAGCTGTGACCTTGACATTTGATCCGATTGCCTTGAAACTTTACACATATGTTCTTCAGCGGATTCCCTACAAACCATGTACACTAACCTATATATAAAAGTTCTATAGTTTTTGAGCTATTGTGAGTTGAAAATTTCAATTTTAGCTGTGACTTTCACCTTTTATCGGATGACCTTGAAACTTCACATATATATGATCTTCAGCTCATTCCCTACAAATCATGTACACTAACCTATATATGAAAGTTCTATAGTTTTTGAGCTATTTTGAATTGAAATTTTCAATTTGAGCTGTGACCTTGACCTTTAATCTGATAGCCTTGAAACTTCACACATGTATTCTTAACCTCATTCCCTACAAATCATGTACACTATCCTATATATAAAAGTTCTATAGTTTTTGAGCTATTTTGAGTTGAAAATTTCAATTTGAGCTGTGACCTTCACCTTTTATCAGATGACCTTGAAATTTCACATGTATGATCTTCAGCTCATTCCCTACAAATCATGTACATTAACCTATATATAAAAGTTCTATAGTTTTTTAGCTTTTTTGAATTGAAATTTTCCATTTGAGCTGTGACCTTGACCTTTGATTTGATAGCCTTGAAACTTCACACATGTATCCTTTACCTCATTCCCAACAAATCATGTACATTAACCTATATATAAAAGTTCTATAGTTTTTGAGCTATTTTGAGTTGAAATTTTCAATTTGAGGTGTGGCCTTGACCTTTGATCCGATGGCCTTGAAACTTTGCACATATGTTCTTCAGCTCATTACCTACAAACCATCTACAATAACATATATATATATATGTTCTATAGTTTTTGAGCTATTTTGAGTTGAAATTTTCAAATTGAGCTGTGACCTTGACCTTTGATCCAACTACTTTGAAACTTCGCACAGAAATTCATCACCGCATTATCTATATATCTTGTACGTAACAGTATATAAAATTTTCACCGTTTTCGAGCTATTTTGAATTGAATTTTTTAGAGAATTTTCAAACTCACCTGTGACCTTGACCTTTTATCCGATGACCATGAAATTTCGTATGAATATTTATCATCCTATTCTCTACAAATCACTTATGTATATGTCTATACTAAAATATGATACTCCTAGAGATATTGAGATTTTAAATATTCAAATGTCTCTGTGACCTTGACTTTAAATCATGTGACCTTGAAACTTTTTAAGCTTGTGCAGCTTATGAAACTGAACAACTTTCTCATGTCTATAGTAAAGATGCTTAGTTTCTGAGATATTTTGACTTTTGTCTGATTTTTAGCTGACCAAATATGAACCCTTTTTTCAGCCCCTAGCGAGCTTTTTTCAGGGGACACTCTTATCAAATATTCCTGCACAACTACAGTGTATGCCCTTCTAGAAAATTCTAACAGATTTACTCTAGCTACAGTAGTTGCTGAGAAAAATGTGCCACTAAATGGGACATGAGAAAAATGAAAAGGGGAGATAACTCTCAAAATAGAGGGAATTTTGAAAAAATGAGAAAAACGGTCTAGATCTTTTGATGATGCTTAATTGCTGAAAATTTGAGCAAAATCGGTTGAGCCATTTTTGAGCTAGAGATGACACAAAATCTGGTTGGAGAAAAAAAAGAAGAAGAATAATAAACGCAATAACAATAGGGTCATCCGACCTAATAATGATAATAATAAATGATGGGATCCCAGAGCATCATGCGGGCTTGTATCCTATCTATTGGATTTAGAAGGTTTAATTTTTTTTATTCTGATAATGTAAAAAGATGCCAGAGGTTTAGAGGACATTGTACAAATACGTTGAACAAACACAGACCTCCACAGACCTCCAGGGGTTGGACGATGTGCCAAGAAAGAGTTAGAACCCTTTGCTGATCGGTCGCAACCGCCTATCAGATCAAACATCATAGGTAAGTTATATTATATATATATATATATATATATATATATATATATTATATATATATATATATATATATATATATATATAATATATATACAAAATGTTTGTTTGTTGTTGTTTAACGCCACTTTCACCAATATTTCAGTTATATTGTGGCGGGAATATACAGTGAAACCTGTATATATGAGCCACCCAAGGGATCAGAAAATATTGACCTTTATGCGCAGGTGATCCTTATACACAGGTTCAATTAAGTTGAAGTATGCAGTCAAGGGACTTGAAGGGAAAGGCCTTTATAAACAGGTAATCCTTATATAGAGGATTATATATATATATATATATAATATATATATATATATATATATATATATATATATATATATATAAATTCCCTACATCTTGAATATGGTAAGTTGGCGATTGCAAAATGTTAATAATTCAGTGCTTATCCTGGTGTTCATTTCTATGTTTAATAAAATTCGTACGAAGAACATGTGCTAGACTTTGTGCTATCTTTAATTTCGAGTTCCATAGGATGTTTCTCCACATATTAAATATACTTAATTTCAGGGGGAAGAACATAAAATATTTACCAAACCACGCCTTGATTTTGACAAAAAAGATCTGAAAATGGCAAACAACAGTGGACATACTGAAGATACATCTCACTGCAAAGAAAATATACTCAGTCAACAAACACCACCGGATGAAAGTAAACCTGGAACGAGCGAGGAAGATCATGGAATCTTTATCGATGAAGTACAGATGACGCAACATCCTATTGATAGTGGATGGGCATGGGTAGTTCTTTTTGGTGAGTTAAATTGACAGTCAACATAACTACGGTAGAAACACAAGTCACTGATGTTTATTATTCTGTACCTTATCATAAATATTTTACATATTGAATGAAAATTCTTGAGTCTTACAGATTTCCCCGCTGTAAAAGTATTTTAAAATCATCAGTGAACTATTATGTCGCCATTAAGTTAGTTTAGTAAAATGAACCACTCGAGCGGATAAGAAGTCTTTCTTAGTTCTAAATTGCACGTTATAACGGAATGCCTTTTGACACTTACGATTGTAACTTAATGTCTTTCGAGATATCTGATAATGATTTCACTGATTTTTATTATACTGTAAATCCATTTTCATTTTCCTAATCATATATATTTTACATTTCCTTTTGAATTCAAATCCTTGACTCTTACAAATTTCATCGCTGTAATAGTATTTTAAAATAATTAATAAACTCTTATGTCGCCATTAAGTCAGATTAGTAAAATGAAACACTGACGCGAATAACGAGACTTTCTTAGTTCTAATTTGCACGTCATAATGGAACATCTTTTAACACCTACAAATGAAACTTAATGGCTTTCAAGATATAGGAAAATGCCTTCAGAAACCCCGTAAAATACATTAGCATGAAAAATTCTAAAACGTTTACTAAAATCCCAGGAATACGATATAAATACCATTCAGATACTGTAATTCATTTCATAGGGACGATGCTGAATTCTTTCATCATGAATGGAACACTCAAATCATTTTCCATCCTGTATGTGGAATTTCTTCACACACTCAAGTCCAGCGACGCTGCAGTATCCATAATACAATCCATTCAAACGGTAGTCTACAGTCTGGGATGTAAGTACTTAAGTACCATGTTTCCGGTAATTTCCAATTTGTGAAAAGAATAACATGGTTATTTTTTTTGTTGATTATGATTTAATATTTTTATAGATATAATAGTCTTGTTTTGATTTCATTACAGTGATTAAACATTTGTACACCTGGGCCGAAGTAAAGAGTCGACCAAATTAGGTCAAGTTTTTCTGACTACTCATAGACTGTGCGTAGACCTAAGTAATTTTGTATATGTATTAATTTGTCTTTGAAAATGTAGCACTTTTAGGTATACATAAACTATCGTGATCTTACTTGAAAATAGGCAAAATTACAAAAACACTTGTCTGTCGTAAGATCAGATGACTTCTTGATAAAACGTGCCCCAACCCTATAGACTAAAACTAAACTACCATATTGCAAATCATAAGGTGATGTCCAGTTTTTTTATGCTTTGTAAAGCCCGGATTTGAATGTACTTGAGGAAAGACGATATTGGTGACTGGTAACTGGAAAACTTTCCAACATATTCACTTATGGACCTAGCAAAGCTTGAATCCATGTGTCTATATCAATTTTTGCTATTTCTATTATCATTTTACTCCACATTAAAGAATTATTTAATTCTCTGGTAAAAGTAATTTAAAGTGAACAAGAAAAATTTCAAGTTATAAAGTTTTCGAGAAACCAGGATTCAAGAATATTATCATTAACGTTACCAAAGTTATAGTTTTACAAAATAGGCCAAAACCAATGCTCAAGACAATCGTTTCTGTCAATAAGACTTCATCAGTTGACGGAGATAATGGTCCGTAAAGGATGACGCTGTATCCACCGGTACATGGAGACCCAATATCTTTCAGAAGAGAAACGAAAATTATTTAATTATATTATTAATCACGTTATCTATGTAATTATGTTAATTCATAGTGTGTTAACGAACATACCATATATATGTAAATTTCTAGTCAACATCTGAACAACTTGAATTGGTTTTATTGGCATTTTGTTTCCTTTCGTGCTTTAGAACACCAAAGGACAATATTAACTCTAAGGTAATTTTAATTATAAAATAAATCACTCGTAAAAAGAGACAATGTATTTTAAAAAATAAATTGTTGATCGTCATAAAAATTGCAAATATAATTATAGAAATATATTAGCATTGTGCATGTCATTACCGACGATATTTGGGGTCCCCGTAGCGATGGTATAATGTCATAAATCGGGAGTGGGCAAGTTTATACTGCATGTGAAATTATTGGATATTTGATATTCTAAACCACACTCTTCTTGATTATGATAAAAGCATATACCTTTATCTTCAATTGGTGAGTTCCAATTTGGGGATAGGGACAAGTCAGGTAATTATGATATAGAAAACTGACTCGTGTTCAACATTTATTGTAGCTATTTGTTCGCTCACAATCGGACTGAAGATCATGTCATGCAGACAGTCGGTGTTGCTAGGTGGGGTGTTTCTATCGCTGTGTTATTTCTGTAGCAGTTATGCTGAAAACGTCTCAACACTTTACCTCACTTATAGCTGTTTCTATGGTAAGTATAAAGAAGAGAAATAATAGAAATTTGTTTTCCAAATTAAGGCCCCGCAACATATACAGTTGATTCCGATTCTGATGATAGATTAACATTGTTACTCTGTTGTACAAAGTGAAATGTTGAGTTGCCTTTTCGTTGGTGATTGTTGAGAAGTCTATACCAATTGTAACGAGGATTTGTTCCTTACATATTTCATCTGGATTTGACTGTGGACACACACACACACACACAAACACACACACACACACAGTCAGTCAGAGGTGATTTAACGTGCAGCGTCAAAGCCCTTGCCACAAGCCGGAGCTACACTTATAGCTCCGGAATGGCTCCTTCTGTTTAATGTGCAACCATGGTGAAATTTGTTACACGTACTCGCCCCTACGGAGTAGGCTTAGGCAGAGTATCTGGCATTGGCGTTGGCCGGTTTTGGGTCCTCATCTCCCTGGGTTGGTCGGCCCTCGGCTCCCGGATGGGAGGGGCCTTCTGGTAGTTCACCGACCAGCTCTACTGGGTTCTAGTGGCTCTGGTCCGATGTAAATCCCTACTCAAAATTTAATATCAAAATCTTAGAAATCCCTTAAAGAAGACGGCGCCAGCATAGGAACTAACCTACTCACCTAACAGTAATATTTACATCGACAACGAATATATAGCAACACTACACTGTTATAGGGGGAAATTTTAAATTCATGTTGTTGACTGATCCAGGAGAAGTAGAAGCAGTTGGGCTTTGTTGTCATCACTGGACATGAAACCCTTCCAGTCCCTGGGAGTTTTTGTTTTTGGTCCCGACAGCAAGAAGGTGGGTGAAGACCCCTTCGCATTCGCTCGAAAGACTTGATTTGACAATGCCTTGTATGTGTCTGTTACGAAATCAACACGGCCATCTTTGGGAAGCATGTCGAAGGTTCTTTCTGCGAGTGTCTCAAAATGTGGCTGGTCCTCATCTCCCTGGGTTGGTCGGCCCTCGGCTCCCGATGGGAGGGGCCTTCTGGTAGTTCACCGACCAGCTCTACTGGGTTCTAGTGGCTCTGGTCCGATGTAAATCCCTACTCAAAATTTAATATCAAAATCTTAGAAATCCCTTATTGATGAGAACTAACCTACTCACCTAACAGTAATATTTACATCGACAACGAATTTCCAGGTGGGGCACGTTACTGTTATGAAGCGCAGGGGGAAATTTTAAATTCATGTACAAAATTCACTCTGAGGGGGGAACAGGGTGTGTGAAGAAATTTTAAATTCATGTTGTTGAAGTATAAAGTAAAATCATGTTTCCCTGTGGGTGGAGTCTAACGAACTCTCTCTTTACCTATACGAGTTTATATATAAATCGATAATAAAAATTACACTTGCAATAATAACCTTTTCCTGTGAAACTGGCGTTAACCAAAAAGTGAGTGATCATTCCTGTGATAATGAAAAGATTACTCCATGAGTCGGACAACAGCTTCGGTCAAAGAAAATATATATATGGATATATCTAAGGAATTTCAGAGTTTTCAAAATAATATTGTTCTGATATACTTTTGTCTGAACATGCTATTTATTCAGTGCATATTGGGGTTATATGTCATTCTTTCTCTCTTTTAAAAGGTCTTGGTTTTGCCTTTGGATTTTCACCGTCATTGGTGATTCTTAGTTCGTATTTCAACAAACACAGAGGGCTTTCAAATGGACTGTTGATGGCATCTGGAAGTTTAGGTGCCCTTGCCATTGCTCCGTTGACCCGATTTATAATTGACCAGTATCTTCTGAGAGGTGGACTTTTAATTCTATCAGGAATTGCATTAAACGTTACAGTAGCCGGAGCATTGATGCGTCCACCTTCATTTTATTCCAAATACACATGTAGAAAAATGGAAAATACTAATAGCATATCAAATAAAGAAACGACTGAGAAAATAGCGGACCACATAGAGCTTAATAAACAAAGTCAGTCAAAGGGAAATACAGAGAAAATCGTTAAAAATGCATCTGCATTGCAAGATGGATTTCAAAAAGGAGAAAGAGCTTTAATTTCCACGGAACCCTGTATGACCGAGGGAAATGATATAAAAACAGAAAATAACGATGTTGAAATTCTAAGCAATTTGCAAGATGACACGATCGGTATACAAATTGATTCAAAGCGCAACCGTAAACATACCAAGAAACAGACCTCTCTGGCATATGTGAAACAGTCCATTGAATCTGTGTTCAATAGAAAGGTATTATACAACAAGGCATTCCTGAGACTTTTGTTTGCCTATTCCTTTGGTACAGCGGGTAACCTTTTACCAATTTATTACGTTCCAGCTTATGCCAATGAACGCAAAATCAGTGACCAAGATGCCGCTATACTTGTCACAATTTATGGAGTTTTTGATGTTATTGGTCGAACTATTTCGGGATTTGTTTCTGACAGGAAAATTGTTAAACGCCAATATATAATTGCACTTGGACTATCTGTGAATGCCATGTGTCAGTTGTCTTCCCCGTTATACACTGATTATGTGACTTTGGTGGTGTTTTCCGTCGTATACGGTCTATTTGGAGGGAATCTGGCTGCTATATATGCCCCGACACTACTGGATATATTACCAGCAAAAGATTTTCGCAGTGCTTTGTGTTTTATGTATATAGGACAAGGAATATCGATCGGCGCAACGTCACCCATAGTAGGTCAGTGTCCTTTTATCGATTCACTCACATACAGGTGGCAATGTTAGAAATTTTATCGCAGCAGAACACATGATAAAATGTGCAATCCGTCATTTACCTTTTCTCGCTACACAAGCGCTTTGTATTTCTTTTTTGTTTTCAGTTTCATCTTTTGAATCTACATCGTTTTTCTCCACTTTAAAAATAAAGTATGGCGTAAAGTACAATAACATTGAAAGCTTTATGAATCTCCTTCGTTTGAATAGTTGGTATTTATTGGAGAAAATACACCTAATGATTGCTTTAATTTTTATTTCAATACAAAATGTTCAGTTACAACATTTTCATCTTACAATTCGTATCATATTAAATATTGAAATTCATCTTTATTTATTACTATACGCTCACATTTCATAACTTGAATTTCTATCTTTAAAAGGGCATTAGTTTTGTTTTGTTTTTTCAAAAATATATTATATATTGTTTTATTCCTGTGATTTTTGAATTTAAGATAAATGAATTATACTGACCATAAATGACCATAAATGACTCTAACCTGATATCATATTTATTTTGCAGGTATACTTCGAGATGTTTCGGGTACATATGTGTCCTGCTTTTTCTTTTTTGGTGGTTTATTAATTTTAGCCGCAAGTTTTCTTTGGATTGAAGCAATACCCTCCCCCTGCCAACAAAGAACGGAATGATTGTATATATATATATATATATATATATATATATATATATATATATATATATATATATATATATATATATATATATACGATGGATGGATCTGTCTGTCCGTCTTTATGTATGTATGTATGTATGTTTGTATGTATGTATGTATGTACGTATGCTTGTATGTATGTATGTATGTATGTATTTATGCTTGTGTGTATGTGTATTCCATATATACTTTGTTATTTCAATAAACTTTTATAATAAACATTGGAATGATATGAATAAACCTGTTAAATATATTACTTTAATTGGCGTTGCAACACTTACTAAACGGTGACATGTAAACATAAATCGCAGAGAAGTTTTTGTACATAAATCAATATTGCATCTCCACATTCTTCACGGAAGCTTGATACTTTAAAGGGGAAATAGCTGTGTTTACACAAAAATAATTTAGATTTTTTTCTGCTCTTACTATTTGTACTTGAAAATAAGGTCAGGCCCAGTTTGGTATTCATATACAAATAGTAAGGATAAGCTTTTCAATCGCAATTGAAAAAATGCCAAACCTGTGTTTCTGAAGCAAAATAACAAAATATATAGAAATTGAAGAATTTTTACGCCTTTGTATATCTCTTTTTATTGTATTTCAATCAATGCAGTTGAAATGTGAAACAAATTAAAAAAAAAACCAGCTAAAGCCCCTTTCATTGCTATTATCGTCTTTAGCTTGATCGGCAGAGCCCATCAAGCTTATGCTGTGATGTCAGTTTTGCAGCAAAGTGAAATTTTGTGAACACGATTTCTCTGTCCACAGATCGTAATTACCTATGGATTTTTGTTGTGTTGTGTAGTACTATGGCGTGAAGAAGATAAAATGTGGAATTGATCTGATAAGAAATATATTTTTAACGGATTAAAACAATTTGACTCCTTCTTTATCCTTAGTCAAATATTCATTTCCGGTAATGTGGCACTGTAGGTTGATTCTCGACCTACTTCATCGCTTAAACACGAAAATCGCTGTATTTAATAAACCAATATAGCAAATAAGTGCTTATTTTTTCTCCTGATATATAAAAAATCTCAGATACCAAAGTATAAATCAATAGAATATCCAGGACATAGATACAAATCCGGAAAAAATGGACACACAAGGGCCTCTGGTAACCAAGAGGTGGGATCAGGTGCCATGTAGGAGTAAGCATCCCCTGTCGACCGGTCACACCCGCCGTCAGTCCACAGTCAAGTCCAGTGAAATACGTGATGAGTGAATCCTCGTCACAATTGGTACAGACGTCTCAACAACCGCCAACGAAAAGGCAACTCAACATTTCACTTAGTGAAATAGAGTAATCGCAAATAAGACCATTATACCGACCGTTAAATTTGGCGTTGACATTAAACGCGGTTTTCGATATCCCTGTGATAATAATTTGTCAGTGAGTAGTTTACCTCTGTATATGAAATCTTCATATGTTGTACACGCCCTGGCATATCGGATCATTTGTGAAATATAAACTCCATATGCGGGTGACTGCGGGATATTACTACTTAAATGTGGATAAGCCTAAATCGTCGCGTTTGTCGTATAGCTTAGTTGCTAATTTCCCGTCTGTGTCTATATTAAGTAAAATGTCTAAGTATGAAGCGTGTGTGCTATACCACGCAAAAATATGATACAATTGATTTTCTTTTATTCTGATAATATCAGAAATGGACATCTCAGTGTAATTGTTCTACGCCTGTGACGTTTTCTATATATACAGGACTAAATATAGGTGCTGCTGAATTTGTGTGTTCCGTGTCAACTTCAATTAGCGTGTACACGTGTGCAGAGAAATAGTCCTATCTCAAGAGGTTGAGAGTTTTCCCCTAACTTTTATCAGCATAAGGGTAATAGTGAATGTTTAAGTTGGAATATTAGACATTAAATTTAGTCCTAGGGTAACGTAATTTATGTCGAAAATGGGTATCATGTGTTCTGCTATAATTTGCTATCATTAAAAAAAACAGACACGCGCGCATTAATTTAATCCTGGCTGTATATATATATCTATGCTTATTTCGGTGTCAATAACAAATATTAAAAAGTGATGATATACCGGTTTCAACATTACAATTGACCGTAATATATATATATATATATATATATATATATATATATATATATATATATATATATATATATATATATATATATATATATATATATATATATATATATATAAATAAAACCATCGATCTATGTGGCCAGTGGCCTCTTGTAAACTGTTTAGTTTGAAATATATCCAGTTAAACGTGTATTGATAATTAAGTGGGCAGAAAGTCTATATGTCATAAAGTTTAACAGTTTAAGAACTCACTCGCTGCATAGTGGTAGTTTAAGTTATTGACTTAGATCACCTGTCTTTCGCGGGTATTTATCGAGGGATGGACGGCATTAAATTTGATGTTGTCATTCGTTATCTAATAATGTGATGCTGATAAAGAAATACATATCATAAATTTTACCCAGTTAAAATACTGGCATATAATTGTATAAGCTACAACACGGACGGAACAGTCAATAGCAGCAGAGTTTTGATATATTTTTTTCATCTGACCTTCTCGGTAAATTTTAAATTCTAACATGGAAAGAAACATCCTAGTACGCTAATCATTTAAGTGATAACTGACAGGTCATATGACATATGAAAGTCTCTGGACGGGGTGACAATTTGCAAACAATAAATAGAAAGAGAGATAACTCTAAAACTATTTAATGACTAAACAGTTAATCGAAAAAAGGTTTATGAGACAATATTTGAATCAGGTGAAATTAGACACACGAACTTATAATAATATCTCCTGTCGACCAACCACACCCACAGTATGTCCACATTTACATTCAAATGAAATAATTAAGGAATCAATCCACGTCATAATTTGTAAAACTCAACTCAACACACACTATCGAACAGGAAATTCAAAATTTCACTCAGTGAATAACTGTAATTGTAATTGCAAACAAGGTCATTATTCCGACCGTAAAATTTGCGAAATGTTGACATTTAAGCGGTTACTGATATCCTTGTTACACGGACTTATCAGTTGGCAGTTTGTATAAATGCAACATCGACGTGTGCACAAAGGCTATGTGATCATTAGGTTATCAATGTCCTGCTGTTTATATTCGCGAATTTTTCTATTCATGAATATATTTCTGAATAAATTATGCAGGTGTGCACATTCAACCTATCTAAAATGCTGCAAGGTATCAGAATAAAATGCGTAACTTCGGTTCAAAACAAACTGTGTACTCGCTATCCTTCCTTGATGGGTGCTCCATTACAATAAACTCGTTATCTTAATTGAAATCGGAATGAAAAGAGCAAGGCAAAGCACTTTTCTTATAAATCAACTCTCACAAACGTAACAATATAATAATTTAAGGCGATATAAGTTGTCACAATGATGATTTTTGTCCCTTGACATATAGACGACAATATGATAAAATGTGTGCTCCAGTACACTATCAAACACGTGAAACGTTGTAAAATATCTTCTTTTCGAAATTATTTGTTTTATTAGAATTTAAGTTTTCCCATACTTTAAAAAATCCGGCTGTTTTTCCATATGCAGTGACCTTTTAGATAGATATTTTCGCCATATCAAATGTGCTTCTTAATTCGGTCAGAGGGACCTCGGTCCTTTATGCGCTTGGTCTATCAGCAATCTCGGACTCTGACACAATCTGCGCACTTTAACATACAGGACGTGATTTGTATTATGTAAATTATGTGCTTTCGACGCTATTTTATATACCGTACCTGAAGCAAACTGGATGAATATATGAATAAAACTATGAGGTCACGAAGAGAAATATTTCTAATCTTTAATATTACCATAAAATGAATGCAGACATTGCCAAAATCAAACAATATAACCATGAAAACTATGCGTACCTCATGTTTACAGTCGTGCTATTATGTCCGGTGGAGTTGGGCAGTTCATAAAAACCGAGAATGCGATGAGACGAGTTAAATGGGTCTGGATCGCCTGATAAACCCGGCACGTGGATAATTTCAGAAACGAATATTTGAAACGACTGAAGAGTCCAAACTTGCCTGATTTAGTATGAAATAATGATGTACAAAAATAAACGCAAAAGGTGATAAGAATAGAATTTATATTTACTGCAAACGTGCTAAATGGACTCTCGGTAATCTGCTTAAAAATTACCGAAGATTAATTTGCAATGTTCAGAGTAATGACGGACAAAAATGACATTACCGGTTACGTTTGGCAAGATTGTTGCAATTTGTTTTTCTAACCAACAGATGGTCTCTTTGGGATATCTATGAGATAAAATATTACATAAAATGGGCATGTAAAATTGTTCACCTACGACAGCTTATATCGCTTGAAGAATTTATGTGCCTGTGTAGATATCTTTTTTTGTGATTGTATAAATCTAAGTAGTTAAAAAGAAAGACATTTTTGGAAAAACACAGATCAAGTCCAATTTATATAATTATGTGAATAGGCAACACATTTTATGTTGGGAATTCGGAATGGATAGGATTCGAAATGGACAGGATTTGGAATACAAGACATAAAAAAGCACGTTATCTCTCTGTATTTAGTGATCCAGAAGTGGTAACCGAGCTGGATAGATGTACTGGTCCCAGCAGACAAAGCCTAAAATAATATAGTTTTTATATGTAAGGCACATTACTATAAATGTTTATTAGACACGTAGCCCACTTTCAAAGGACGAGATCCTTCAAAATCACGTGTCCATGTTACGTTCTTTTGATGTACCTACAACCGATACTGATTTTGAGCTACCATATTTATATTGGATACCTAAACCTCACAAAACACCATATAGGCAGAGGTACATAGCAGGATCCAGCAAATGTTCTACCAAACCTTTATCTTTACCCCTTAGCAAGATACTAACAGCCTTTAATTAGAATCTTCAGCAGTACTGTTCAGTTGCTTATTCCAGAAACGGTGTAAATCAGATGTGGATACTTAAAAATTCTAAACAACTTTAAGAAAATTTGAAGGCACACAATTTTTCTCAGATTCACAGTATCAAAACATACGACCTCTCTACTCTTTATACAACAATTCCACATAAAAAAATATAAGAGAGACATTTTAGCATTATACCTGTTTTTTTTTAGTAAAAGCGGTACCCGGAAATTTAAATACTTAGTGATTTGTTATCGTGATACTTATTTTGTCCAACACCACTCTGATTCTACACTTAAATACACAGAAGATGATATAAAAAGATGCTGGAATTTCTTACAGACAATATACTTATAATGTTCGGAGGCCTGGTCGGTCTTTCAACAAACTGTCGGCATTCCTATGGAAACCAATTATACTCCTTTATGGGCTGACTTGTTCCTTTATTCATAATCGGAAACTGCTGAATGAAAAGAAGAAAATGTGTCCTTTAATTTAACATTGAGATATATCTACGACGTTTTTTCAATTAATAATGTCAATTTTCATACATATGTCGGTAGGATATATCCCGGCGAACTAGAAATGAAAGATACAACAGAATCAACCACACACACTTCATACTTAGACATTTAACTTACTGTAGACACAGAAGGGAAATTAATAACTAAACTATACGACAAACGCGACAATTGCGGCTTTCCCCATCGTTCATTTTCCACATTTAAGTAGTGATTTCCCACAATCTCCCGTATATGGACTTTATATTTCACAAATGATCAGATATGCCAGCCCTGTTCAACATATGAACATATAAGCAGAGGTAAACTACTGACAAATTATTGGCAAAGGGATATCGATACCGGTCGACAGGGGATGATTACTCCTCCATGGCACCTGATCCCACCTCTTGATTTCAAGAGGTCCGTGTTTGTCCATTTTTATCAGATTTGTACCTATATTCTGGACATCCTATTAATTTATATACTTGGTATCTGTGACTCTTTATATATATATATAACAACAACAACAACAACAATGACATGAAAAGGACAAAAACTTTCATTTCTTTTCGTCGGAATATTAATTGTTTATTCATTTTTAGTATTTTCCCAGGTATAAAGTACAAAATTATTTCATTGTGACGCCGTTCATCTTGAGAGGTCACATTTTAGGTTCAGTTGTTGATAACATTTAGAGGAACACAATCTTCCGTCACGTATAAGATGATTGATCGTCGGGGAAATTTTTGTCTTCACAGTCATTAAATAGGTAAGTTCTTTTCATTTAGTCAATTTACTTAATATTATTTACACATGTATAACGTTTCTTTCTGTCCCCAATAATTTCTTGTGGTAAAACATGTGTGCACATACAATGACCTTTTCACCTTAAATGATCTCTGGCTAAATTACGTATTGAAGAAGTTGTGAATATTAAGATCCAATCTTATCTTTGGAAAGTTTTGTATATTTCACACGGACTGATCTAGCAATTTGGGAGAAATTCAGTAAGGCAAGATGTAGAGAGAAACTTAGATGTAAGTCTTTATTTCATTTGATACTTATAATCTCTTATATGATTTGTTGGTAGTTTCCACAATATACCATTCCATGTCGTACTATCAAATTAAACTCAATAACCACCAGTATAATCATAATGTACGGTAGAAATTGACTAGTTCAAGTCGAAAACGTAGACGGTGAGTATAAGCGATAACACGATATTCATGACTGCTTCTAAATTAACATGCGGTAAGGCAACACAAATGGTCATTAGGATAAAATGAGTCCGTTATAGCAGTGTTATACACTAAAGCACTGTAACGCCATCTAAAAATCGAAAACTTTTAAGTTAAAAAAATATCAGTAGAGATGTTGAACATTTTGACCAGCGTTTATTGTTAGTTGATGCTATACGTTATAACCCGTATGGTGATATTTTAGCTTCCAAATTTCGAACCTGTGGATTTCTATCTGCGCTATGCATTTCAAAATCAACCTTTAGTTAAAAAATATCGTGTGAATACACACGGGATTTCACAGCACTATACGTAATATCTTTATAAAGAAAATGGTAGTAGGGAGAGCTTTGCACTAATTTCCGATACCATATCATTTCACTTTAATATCAGTGCATAAATCCGCCACAGTAAGGCAGTGCTTGACACCTTTTTTGAAATGTGACGTTAATTCATGCAAAGTAAATATATGTAAATTGATAACGCAATACAAACACCAAAAGTAAATAGAAAATGTCTTACAAGCCATGGTCTTGCTTAGCATTTCGCGAATGCTAACTGAACTTGAAATATCCATGTTTTTATTTTTATTCATCCATATTGTCAGAGTAACAGGAGCCTAAATATGCCAAGATGACTTGATAAATGGAACTTAACAACCCAAGAAGGTAGGTGAGTTCCTATTTCTTGTCATTAAACATGTTCAAATGAAATAACAAAACCGTTACACAGACACATACACAGTCACATGCAGACCATACAAAAAGCAAAAGTCACATATACATAATACAGTTGACATACAGAGCATGGGAAAGATAATAGTTACATATTATACATATTGACAGAAACATTACAAAGTCACATGCGGGCCATGGAGAAAGCAAGAGTCACGTACACATCATGACAGAAAATTTACACAGTCACATACCACAAACAGCACAGTGAAAAGGCAATAGTCACATATACATAATACACAGTCACATACAGAGAATGGAAAAGACAATAGTCGCATATGTATAACACACAGTCACATGTAGAGAATGGAAAAAACAATAGTCACATATGTATAACACACAGTCACATGTAGAGAATGGAAAAGACAATAGTCACATATGTATAATACACAGTCACATGTAGAAAATGGAAAAGGCAATAGTCACATATGTATAATACACAGTCACATATAGAGAATGGAAAAGACAATAGTCACATATATATAATACACAGTCACATACAGAAAATTGAAAAGACAATAGTCACATATATAATGAGGCACGTTACACAGTCACATACTTAAAATGGAAAAGACAATAGTCACATATATAATGAGGAACGTTACACAGTCACATGCAGAGAATGGAAAAGGCAATAGTCACATATACATAATACACAGTCACATGCAGAGAATGGAAAAGACAATAGTCGCATATGTATAACACACAGTCACATGTAGAGAATGGAAAAGACAATAGTCACATATGTATAACACACAGTCACATGTAGAGAATGGAAAAGACAATAGTCACATATGTATAATACACAGTCACATGTAGAGAATGGAAAAGGCAATAGTCACATATGTATAATACACAGTCACATATAGAGAATGGAAAAGGCAATAGTATAATACACAGTCACATATAGAGAATGGAAAAGCCAATAGTCACATATATATAACACACAGTCACATACAGAAAATTGAAAAGACAATAGTCACATATATATATAACACAGTCACATACAGAAAATTGAAAAGACAATAGTCACATATATATAACACACAGTCACATACAGAAAATTGAAAAGACAATAGTCACATATATAATGAGGCACGTTACACAGTCACATACTTAAAATGGAAAAGACAATAGTCACATATATAATGAGGAACGTTACACAGTCACATGCAGAGAATGGAAAAGGCAATATGCACATATACATAATACACAGTCACATGCAGAGAATGGAAAAGACAATAGTCACATATAAAATGAGATAAATTTTACACGGTCACATACAGAACATGGATAAGGCATGTCTCATACATATCGAGAGTAATGTTACACAGTCAAATACAGAACATGGAAAAGGCAATTGCCACATACATAAGATGTATATCGAAATGTCATTGTAAATGCTACCGCTAGCTTTTTTTTCTCGATTTAATTGAAAAGCTTCCGAATGATTTATGTTTCAAATGAATAAAGGCTCAGGTCAGCCACTAGTGGGGAACAATTAGTTCTCAAAAAGTGCCGACATTTTATTGTAAGACTTGGTCTTCAAACATTACGAATATATTATCTATTAAAATCCTAGCATCTTTCTAATATCGACTTCAATGTATTTATGTGCTGATGCAACGCAAAATTCACCTTGCTGTTTTAATTTCTTTACAGCAGTTAATGTGACAAGATGGCCAAAACCAGAGGTAAACCGACCACTACACAAGCTACCACATATCATCCAGTAGACGGTGGCTGGGCATGGGTCATTCTGTTAGGTAGGTCTTAATAAGAACAATTCGTAATGGCTTACCAAAATGATTACGAAAAACATGAACGAATAATCTTCGAATTATTCTATTCCGTTCAGTTTTGAAGTTGTGAACTATTAATACCGTACAAAATGCACAAATTATATGTTTATGAAAATTTGCATTTTGATACAATAATTCTGGTAGTCCTTCGTTGCCTATTTCATAGATTTCAATTATCCAAGCATGTTGACATGTCGAGGTAAACAATTTGTAATCCTTTCGGTTATATGTATATTGTAATTAGCAAGTCCACCTGGAATAAATTATCTGAGTTGTTTGGGGATACAAGGTAAATTAAAGATGTCAACTAAAAGACAAAGTATGGCTTCCGGACATTTATTCTTTCGGCACATCTATAAAATACATATCATGTTTATAGCTCTTAACCCTTTCAACCCTACAGAGCATAATAGACTGGTCTTAAAAATAAAAAAAGCATACCACTCAGATATTCAGGGGTGAAAGGGTTAAAGGACCATTAGCTATGTTTATCGAAAAAATTATATCGATATTTTCTACTTTTACTACTTGTACTTGGTGTACAATAACATGTAAAATTGAAAAAGTACCATTCAATAATCAAAACTCAAGTCCATTATAACACGACGAATTAGTAAGAGCTAATCACAGGCATAAAAAAATCTTATATTCCTACATGCTTTGTGAAAATATAGTGAGGTCCACTGTCATATTCATATATAAATAGTAAGGTTGAGTTAATCGAGTGAAAAAGTGCCAAACCTTGGTTTCCCATGTAATTATCACAAAATCGGGATTTAGGAATGAATATGCCTGTATATATATATATATATATATATATATATATATATATATATATATATATATATATATATATATATATATATATATATATATATATATATATATATATATATATATATTATTTGTTATTGTATATCAATCTAAGCAGTGAAAAAATTATAATAAAAAATACAGCTTATGCCCCTTTAAATGTCAATAACAGGGAGGTAGCTAAATTGTGGATTATCTTATCCTTCTTGATTTATTAATTATTATTTTCACATTTCGAGATGCTTGAAGTTACGTGTAACTTGTACATATATATTTTGTTGTAAAATAGTAACACAGGTTTTAAAGTGAAAGAGTTGAATGGATGTTTGTTACAGCCAGACAGTCAGAGCTGCAGAGTTGTAGTTACTTATATTTGTACAGTTGTATTATACTTGTACATGATAAAATATAGAAAATGTCAAGCGATTTGAGTTAATCCCCTTATATAAAGTAACAGTACATCTAAGAACGGATATACTACGTATACTAGTATGACGAACCGTGACGAAACGGAACAACATCCGATTCGGAACAGCTCTTCAAACAATGATATATTATCTTATTTTTTCTGGTAAATTAAGCAATTATTATCGAATACTTCAAATCTGTGATAATTATAGTGCGTATAGAATTTACGATGTACTTATTTATAAATAACTTCATTTACATTTATTGAAATCCTGTTTTTCTTTTTGTAGCAAGTGCTGTTATGTTTATGCTGTTTATAGGGACCATGAAATCCTTTGGGATCTACTTTGTAGCTCTGATGGAATATTACGAAGCAAAAGCAACAACTGCATCTATTATTTCTGGTGTACTGCAAGGTGTTTACAGTATTTTTTGTAAGTCGATATAGTACTATATTTTATCTCTCGATGCATGTTTAAATTTATCTATTTCATAATGATTAACAAACAAGTTTAAACAACTTATATTAATGTCTCTCGTTGGCTCTGATGGGGTGCTTGCCGTGGGAGGAAACACGTGCCCGACCTGGCGACCCCCATACCATCTCACAGACTCGCCTGTCCAATTTGAGGATCGAGCCCGGGTACCATTGGTGAGAAACAAGTACACTAACCACACGAACACCATATGGAAAAACACCAGCTTTGTTTACAACATGAGCGCAGACATTTTGGACACCCAAAGTTGTGCGGAGGGTAAAATGAGCCCAGTGATCTGATTGGTCATTAAATGAAAAAATTAGTTTTGCCATTTATAAGTGAAATAAAGGTGATAAAAAAGATACATGAATATTAGTAGTACTTTGGAAATTATAGGGTTGACGGCTGAAAATTGAAAGGGAGGGGTCATATGAGAATAGATATTTTCCTTTGGTGCGGAATACTACGAGTTGTAAACAAGTGAAAATTTGAAGTAAAAATACAACGGCAACCTATACTTTTGATTGCAAATTTTGTTTTCAAAAATAATGATCTTTCACCACAGGGTACTTATTTGACCCAGATGTAATAAACATGGGAGTGACAGTGACCTGAAGTTTTGTAAATTAGCATTGAGGCCTATGGGAAAATATTTGGTGGTGTCTGTCCATATCTCTCAATACTTGTAACTAATTCTAGCAACCAGTTTTATATTATTTGAACGATATAGGCATTATATATTAAAAAAATTTAGATACCAAAGTATAAATCAGTAGAATGTCCAAGACATAGATACAAATCCGGTAAAAATAAACAAACACGGACCTCTGGAAACCAAGAGGTGGGATCAGATGCCATGGAGGAGTAAGCATCCCCTGTCAACCGGTCACACCCGCCGTGAGTCTACAGTCAAGTCCAATGAAACACGTCAGGAGTGTATCCTCGTCACAATTGGTACAGACGTCTCAACAACCGCCAGCGAAAAGGCAACTCAACATTTCACTTAGTGAAACAGAGTAGTCGCAAACAAGATTATTATACCGACCATAAAATTTGCGGAACGTTGACATTAAACGCGGTTTTTGATTAAAGTTATAGGTTTGCAAAACAGGCTAAATTCAATGCTCTTGACGATCGTATTGTCAATAAGACTTCATCAGTTCAGAATTCAAAATAGATGTAGACCCCCGAAATAGAAAAAAAGAAAATTTACGGATGGAACGGTATTACTTTCTCAAATGTATCAAAATGATATATAAATTATGACATTTATCATCAGTTTTTTTTTCTGTAGCGCTGCCCGTTGTTACCATTGGTCTCAAGTATCTTAGCTGTCGACAAAGCATGGTTATATCTGGAGCACTTGGATTCATTGCATACTTGGCGGGATCGTTTGCAAACAGAATAGAAATCGTCATATTTACACATGGCGTGATCTACGGTATTATTTATACTGCTGAACAATTCCAGAAATTTTTATCAACAATACGCCAAGTTTAATTACCTGTTTTTATTACACTTCTACATGAGTGAAGTTACGATAAATTAGACGAAGTGCTTTGTTGCTCATCCGCTTAATTGAATACATATGTGCACATTGATTCCATTCCATAAAATATAGAAATCTGCTTGTGATGAAAGGGGTCTTGTGAGAACACTTTTATGACATTCATCTTTTAATTTTTACTTGTTATCACTTAAACAAACACAAAATGATATAAATATAATATATATATATATATATATATATATATAGGGGCCACCCAAGGGACCATATGGCCTTTATATATACCCTTATACACAGGTTCAATTTATAGAAGTATGTAGTCAAGGGTGGTGTGTGTGTGTGTGTGTGTGTGTGTGTGTGTGTGTGTGTGTGTGTGTGTGTGTGTGTGTGAAAAGTTAAACAAAATAAGTGACCCGAAATAATGAAGTAGATAAACCATTCAAATCCCAAAAATCCAATTTTTAAGTGAAATTGATTTCACGCATATATATATATATATCATACTTAAAAATAGTTTGGCAATTAGTTGAGCTCGAACTTCAGATATATGTGTAAGCCCGCACAAAGCAAGTGGTACTGACTTAATCTAATTGTCGTAACCGTCCATGTATGGTCTTTATGACTTTGCTTGTTCGTAACCGTCTCTGTAAAAAGATGACTATTTTACGTACGGCGGGATTGAGAGGGTACGAGCCCGTAATGTCTTAAGCATCCCTAACCATACTACGACATAACCGTCACTAAAAAGACTAGGCCCAACTTTCTGTCCCGATTGTAAGCGATTGTTTCTGTTTAGCGGGGTTAAGCGTTTATTAGATGCATAATTGTGACATCCAATGATATATAAGAACCAACTGTTTTGCAGGATTAGGATTTTCCTTTATGCACGGTCCGGCGGCGTATTTGATAGGACTGTATTTCAAAAAGCGCAGAGATCTTGCTAATGCATCAATAGTTGCTGCAGGAGGGCTTGGAGGATTAGTCTTACCCCCAATATACCGATATTTGATTGATACATACGGTCTAAAAGGGGCTCTTCTAATAACATCTGGAATTCTGATGAATACGTTACCAATGGCGTTTCTGCTGCGCCCACCATCTTTTTATCAACGACGTCGGACAACTGAAAATGGAATTATTTTAGATGAGAAAATGAAAAATGAAAATGAAAAATATATTTTGCACAATTCGCCGATTGTTAAAATAAAGACTGGCGAAGGACGAACCCGATCTATTTCAGTGAACATACATTCTAATGCTCCTCAAAATGAAACCAGGTTTGGAAGTTTACCACACATTCCAAACAGATCTATGACAAGTATTGAAAACAATGCTCTCTTTCAAAGTTTTTCAAGTATAGGGAGTATGGATGCCATGAACAGTTTTTCACAGTTGGATTTAAGAAGGAATATTGAAAAGAATTCGAAACGAGATGTTGGTGAGAATGTAAGAAATGACCAAAATGTTGAAAAGGTCCTTGACCTCTCCCTACTAAAAGAACCATTGATGGTAATATTTATGATATCGTATTGCTTGGGCAGTATTGGATCGGCATATGGAATTCTGTTTGCACCTGCATTTGCAAAAGACAAAAATATTGAAAACCAGAAAATAGCATTGCTCGTATCAATAATGTGTGGATGTGATTTTGGTGGACGGTTGTTAAGTGGATTTATAGTTGACAGAAAAATTCTAAAAAATTATCAGTTGGTTTCCTTGAGTCAATTCATTACCGGTTTAATAATGGCATTCTGCTCATTCTATACACAATTTTGGCATTTCGTTTTATTTTCAATAGTGTTTGGGTTGTGTGGAGGCAGTATATTTGCTTTGACACCATCGATTATTGTAGATTTTTTAGGTTTGGAACATTTTAGAAGCGCATTCGGTTTGCTTGTGTTAGGTCAAGGTATCACACTTGGTGGCAGTTCACCTCTGATAGGTATGTATCAACTGTTATTAGATACCCTCATTCTTTAACCGGATTGTATTCATTACATGTATTCTTGAATAATTATATTGTTCGCGCATTATTTCACGCAATGTTCCTGGATGTATTTCAATGGGAGACCACCTTGCATTTAAGACCACCTCACATTTAAGACCCCAAGTTTACAGTCTCTTGATCAAAATCTAATAAGCACAGAAACTCGCTTAATCAGACCGCTATGGGCCAGTCAGTTAGGTGGTCTTAATAGCGAGTTCCCACTGCACATGTATTTAGAAAAAATAATATTGTTTGAAAGAACACTATATACTGGTATTCTATCAACATTATATTGTAACTCAACGTGGCACAGTTATAAGTGTAAAATCTATATTTACATTGAAATACCAATAGCCAATTATTACTTACATAATAAATTTTTCGTGTATTTTGAAATATTAAAAAAAAATTAAAATGTTATTGCGACATAATGACCTTTTAAACCATACACTTTATCATTAATTACTCAATGACGAATGTTAACTCGTCGATGCTGCTTTTGATGAGGGGTAATGCGCGTGTCTTCTAATTGCATTGTGTCATTGGTTTTTGTTTGAATGTTTTTTCGCCACTATCAATAGTTTTGTGTCAATATAATGGCAGCCAAAGTTTAATGGTGGAGGAGAGAACCACCTTGTAACAGCGTACCCGGGAAGATATCTCCATCCTTTCACAAGTTAATTGGCAAATTTTCTCACGAAATCAGCTTAGGTGACAGTTTGTGCAGGGACTCACGCTGACAAGATGTGAAATATTTAATGTATTTACCCTTTCATCCCTGAATTTCCTATTGGAATGGTCTTTTCTATTCTTTTAGATCAGTCTATTGTGGTCTGTGTGGTTGGTTGAAAGGGTTAAGACGCAATGTTCTAACCACTTGGCCACAATGTCATTTGTAATCACAGTTGTTACTGAATTACAACTCATGAGTTCAGGGCATTAGCTACCAAAAAATATTTCGTTTTTACTACCTCTACTTCAGATTGACGTACAAAAACAAAAAAGGCATACAAGTTCTTAAATTCCTATATGTTTTAGGAAAATTACTTGAGAAAAGGTTAACTCAGTTCGTCAATTATTTGTTTGCTAGTGGTTAAATCAATCTTATTGTTTGAATATGCGTACGAGATTGAGCCTGACTACATTTTACAAAATATATATGAGAACATAAGAATTGTTATACCTATGTATATCTCTTAAATACAATGTATTTGATATTGTACATCAATCCAAACAGTTAAAAAAACGGAATACATTTTTGGAAAGCAAACGCCCTTTTAAACTCTCTTCAAAATATATCATGAATTATTAGCTGTTGGTTTTTTGTTTCAGGATTTCTGAGAGACAAAACCGCAACATACAATACTTCGTTTTATTTCATGGCTTCCTTACTGTTTGTATCAGCATTTACCTTGTTATTGGAGCCCTGTGCCCGTAAACGACAAAAGAAAATGTTACCGAGAACCAGACATGATGAGGAAGAGGAGATATCATTACAAGTCGACACATAAAAAAGCTGCAATGAACAATTGTTGTCTTGAATAAACGCATTTTAATCAAGAGTGTGTTCACATGGTTTTTCTTGCGTAAGCATTCCACAGGACGTTTATGCCGTCATAATTATGTGACATGTGTTGGGTTGGAATAAAAACTATATTCAAATGTTGTTATCGGTTTTAAATTTGACTATCAAAATTAAGATACTATATACTATTAATAGACGTATGTTTGAAGTACCATCAGTTCACGCACACGTATGCAATCAAGCGGAACTATATTCCATGTGGAAAACCACCTCTTTCAGAAGACCACCTTGTGCAAAAGACCGTAAACTTTTGTCTCTTGATAATTTCTTAATACATGTATTGATAATTAAGTAAACGCCTTCAATTAAGAGACCATCTCGCTAATCAGATCATTTTAGGTGGTCTCTATATTGAGGTTCCACTTTATATTCTCCATATGATACACATTTACAAAAGTATTTAACCCTCGGAAAGACCAAGAGCCGGTCTGGCTCAGTCGGAAGCTCGACTCTTGATCGTGAGGTCGTGAGGTCAAGTCCAGCCGGTGGCAGGTAGGTTTCTTATCCTTCGGAAGAGGTCCCGTGTCACAGTAGGTGTCGGCACGTTAAAGAACCCTAACTGCTCAATGGCTGTAAGTGCCGAGCATAAGTCAAAATTTGAAGCCCTTCACCGATCTTTGTTGACGTCTTCATATGAGTAAAAGGTTCTTGAGTGTGAAGTTTAACAACACTAGAACCAACCAACCAAAAAAACAAAAAACAAATCCGAAGGGCCAATAAAGATTTTACAGATTTTGTGAATATTGGACAAAGACAACTTTTCAGAAAATCCGGAGATGGGACAATGTATGTAAACGTATACACCTATGTATTGTGATAAATACTTTTTAGTTTTTCTAATTGAGGATCTCTTTTACATTTCCTTTTCAATCAGAACTATTAGAAATGTTTTCAGTCAGTTTAGTAAAATATACCACACGGACGGATAAAAAGAATGTTGTATCTCAAAAACCCGGATAAAATCACACATTTTATCTTGCAATAATTACTTTAACCTTAAAAACCTTAAATTTTATGGATAAATTTTATGAATAAGCTATAATTATTATACAGATACTATAATTACTTTAAAAGGCACCATGATTAATTCTTTCATCATAAATAAAACACCGAGATCATTTTCCATCCTTTATAAAGAATTCCTTTCAACTCCAGCGACGCTGCAGTGTCCTTCAAACAATCCATTCAAACAGCAGTCTACAGTCTGGGATGTAAGAAATTATGTACCATGTTTACGATAATTTCCGTTTCCATGTGTTATCTCAAGAATAACACGCTTAATTTTTTGGGGCTATGATAATATATTTTTGTAAATATAAAAGTATCCTGTACAACATTTTCAATAAAGTATACTTGGGTTCGAAGTACATAGTTTCACTCAATAGTCCAGCTCAACTTTTTTATTATCTCAAGAGGAAAACACACATAGTTTATGTTGCAACTGGATATTTTTGTGTATTGCATACAACTATAAAATTGAGGAAACCTAAATTTCTTATTAGTTTAATGATATATGGTCAGTTTACAAGTTCAGGCAGCAAATAGAAAGAGAGATAACTCATAAACTGTCAACTGACTTGATGCAATTAATCGAAAGAAGAATCATGGGGCAATAAATAAATCAGGTGAAAAATGGTCATACACGGATCTATGCAAATCAAGAGGTGGGTTCAGGTGCCATGGAGGAGTAAGCATCACCTGTCGATCGCACACACACACATTCAGTCTTAAGTTAAGTTCAAATGAAATAAATGAGGTATGACACATATGAATCTAGAGTATTTTAAAAATAAATTATGCAGCTGGTCTGGTGGCGCTAATTAGCAACTTTTCGCTTGGCTTATGTGAATTTCCACATATTTTGACCTGTGTTATCCAGTGAGGATTCTTTTCATGTCATGCTTACTCTCAAGTTTTGTGACACATCTGGATATAAGTGACACACTCATGACAGCATGTACAGCAATAATATTACAAACCAACACATGTAAACTACTATCTTTCGCTAAGCTGGCATAAAAAAATTACAGGGATACTTCCGAATGTCTTACGATATACCATGTTCTAAATTATGACAAAAAAACATTTTGAATTGCATAAATTTTAAAATTTGTTATTCTTGCTGACTTATCAATAACTTGTTGAAGAGCATTCTCAGTTACTGATATCAAATGTGACACAACTGAAATGGAAGTTTTAGTTCCTGGAGTTTTGCATATATTGACATGCGGCTGTAGTACAGGTCTTCATTTGTGGTACTTCATCAAAGATATATATGTATATATATATGGAAATCCTGATGAAAGGTGTACTAAAGCGTATAAATAAATAAATAAATAAATAAATAAATAAATAAATATACTACTACTATTACTACTACTACTACTACTACTACTACTACTACTACTACTACTACTACTACTAATAATAATAATAATAATAATAATAACATAAAAGTACAAAGAACAACATCGAATCCATTCGCTTTTTGGAATATCTATTTATTTTTTTGTATTTCACACACAGATACACACACACACACACACACACACACACACACACACACACACACACATATATATATATATATATATATATATATATATATATATATATATATATATATATATATCACAAATGCAGAAATAAAATGGCATCTAAAAACTCACCATTTCCACCAGTGGTAAGGACGTGCTAGGGAGGCAGGCGATTGGTGGCGTAAATCACGATTTCGAACCCCAGCCGGAGTATGGTGGGTTGGTACATGCCTTGTTATTTCTGTATTTGTGCTTTATGTATGATCTTTTTACGCAGATAGTATCATTTCTGATCCAAGGTCCATAGCAAATGTTCACTGTTGTAGTGACATTTGTGCCAAAAACAGCCAAGAAAATTTGTTTTGCACTAATGCTTTCACTTGTATTCTTCAGGTCCATTTTGAATGCACATGAAGATATTAAGTACAAAGTTATTTCTGAAGATATTAAGTACAAAGTTATTTCTTAACATCATAAGAACAAAGTTATTTCTGAAGATGTTAAGTACAAAGTTATTTCTGAAGATGTTAAGTACAAGGCTATTTCTGAAGATATTAAGTGCAAAGCTATTTCTGAGGATATCATATACAAAGTTGTTTCTGAAGATATTAAGTACAAAGTTGTTTCATCCATTGTAATGTCTTTTAGCTTGATAGGTCACATTAATTAGATGTTCAGTTGTTAATAAGTCTCCGAGGAACACAGTCTCCCGCCATGTACAAGATGATTGATGCAAAGTCGGGGAAACATTTGTCTCTGCAGCCATTAAATAATGAGACTTACTGTTTTTATTTAGTCAGTTTACTTAATGATATATTTATACATGTATGACGTTCTGTTCTTTCCTCGATAATTTCAAGTTGCAGAAAGATTTGCTAACATACAACGACCTCTTAACCTCGACCGGTTCCTGTCTAAAATATTATCTTTGGGAAGTATATTTTACGTGGGTGGATCTGGCAGATTGGCTGATGCTTTAAGTAGGACAAATGTGGGGAGAAAATAAGATGCAAATTTTTATTTCATTTATTTATAATCTCTCACATGATTTGTCGGAAATTATAGGAGTATACAACGACCTCTTCACCTTAAATGATCTCTGGCTAAATTACGTATTGAAGAAGTTGTGAATATTAAGATCCAATCTTATCTTGGGAAAGTTTTGTATATTTCACACGGACTGATCTGGCAATTTGGGAGAAATTCAGTAAGGCAAGATGTAGAGAGAAACTTAGATGTAAGTCTTTATTTCATTTGATACTTATAATCTCTTATATGATTTGTTGGTAATTTCCAGAATATACCATTCCATGTCGTACTATCAAATTAAACTCAATAACCACCAGTATAATCATAATGTACAGTAGAAATTGACCAGTTCAAGTCGAAAACGTAGACGGTGAGTATAAGCGATAACGCGATATTCATGACTGCTTCTAAATTAACATGCGGTAAGGCAACACAAATGGTAATTAGGATAAAATGTGTCATGGCAGTGTTGTACACTAGAGCACGGGAACGAAATCGTAAAAGAAAATTGTAAGCGAAACAAACAACGATTTCAGCTAGTTGAGATGTTGAACATTTTGACCGGAAAATGTTAACATTATCGGTCCGGCCGGACAGATTTTGAGGCCGGACCGATTATTATACGACACCGGCGCTGATGACATACGTAATAACCCGAGGAGGCCAATGCATGCAAATTAACCATGGGATATAAATATATCGGTATTAAACCACAATCATGGGAATGTTAAATTGATATATAAATAATCAAATGGCTGTTTTCATGTAATACCCCATATCAGCACGACGGTCAGAAGGGCCTGAGGATTGATATATGGCCGAGAGTCGATTTGGGTTATGACATCTTTTTATCCCATACTCAAGAGTCAAAACAAAAACATGATACTTCCCAACATTTATATGTACTAGTTTCCGGATACCATACTATTTCACTTTTATCTCGGTTAATAAATCTTTCGCTGTAAGACGGCAATTGAACCTATTTTCTATTAGGTGACGTAATTTCATGCGAGTTATATACATGACATGTGTATGTAAATTGATAATGCAACGAAAACACTGAAAGGTAAATAGAAAATGTCTAACAAATCAATATCATGCTTAGCACTTAGTGAATGCGATTTTCAACTTAAAATATACTATTTATTTCTATTCATCCATTTTGTCAGAGACAAAGGGATCCAAAGATGCTAAGATGATTTGATCAATGGGACTTAATAGATCAAAATCTAGGTGAGTTCCTCTTTCGTGTCATTTTAAACATTCATATGGAATAACAAAACTTTCCCTCAAACACATTCACAGTCAAATGCAGACAATGGGAAAAGCAAAATTTGTACATACACAACGAAAGAAACTTACCACGGTCATATACAGAGCAAAGGGAAAGGCAATAGTCACACACATAATGACAGAAACGTCACAGTCACATACAGAGCAAAGGGAAAGACAATAGTCACACACATAATGACAGAAACGTCACAGAGTCACATACAGAGCAAAGGGAAAGTCAATAGTCACACACAAAATGACAGAAACGCGATGAAGTCACATTCATAGCCTGGGAAAGACATTTGTCACATAATATACATAATTACGGAAAATTAACAGTCACATACATAGCATGGAAAAGACATTGGTTACATATTATAAATAACGACAGAAACGCTACAAAGTCACATGCATAGCATGGAAAGACATTAGTCACATTTTATACATAATGACAGAAACGTTACAAAGTCACGTGCATAGCATGGAAAAGACAGTAGTCACATAGTATAAATAATTACCGAAACGCTACAAAGTCACATGCATCGCATGGAAAGACATTAGTCACATTTTATACATAATGACAGAAACGTTACAAAGTCACGTGCATAGCATGGAAAAGACAGTAGTCACATAGTATAAATAACTACAGAAACGCTACAAAGTCACATGCATCGCATGGAAAGACATTAGTCACATTTTATACATAATGACAGAAACGTTACAAAGTCACGTGCATAGCATGGAAAAGACAGTAGTCACATAGTATAAATAACTACAGAAACGCTACAAAGTCACATGCATCGCATGGAAAGACATTAGTCACATTTTTATACATAATGACAGAAACGTTACAAAGTCACGTGCATAGCATGGAAAAGACAGTAGTCACATAGTATAAATAACTACAGAGACGCTACAAAGTCACATACATCGCATGGAAAGACATTAGTCACATATCATAAATAATGACAGAAACGCTACAAAGTCACATGCATAGCATGGAAAGACATTAGTCACATATCATAAATAATGACAGAAACGTTACAAAGTCACGTGCATAGCATGGGGAAGGCATTAGTCACTAATTATATTAACCTTTAAAATCTGTGTTAAAGCTGTATAAATGTGAATTTGAATCCTTGCTTCTTACGTGACCTTTTACATTTTCAATGACGCTAAATAGTAAACATTTGCAATCTTTCAAAGACGATATATATCCTGAAATTTCATGACTATCCATTCCTTATACAAGTTCTAGTATTCCTGACCTCTTTAAGACTGATCATGAAAAAAATGAAGGAGACAAAATAAATTTTATATACATAATTATCTAATGAATGCAAGTTTAATACATAATAATATAAACTATGGAATGTCTATACAGCTAAAACTAGTAAAAGTTTCGATCATGACTATCTAGCTACAGGTAGTTATCTACAACAAATATATAAATCTTATTTATATTAGTTTTCATACAAATCGATGTTAAACTATTAAGCATTTTTCGGTACAATACAAATCCTGAAACTACACAACATTGCACAGATGAAAATTATTTCTGACGATAGCATTGTCTCTGTTGCCGACATTGGTTCAACTAGCACTTTGTAAGTTTTCATTAGACCAATTAGCCGTTCGATGTGAACTCTATTACTGGCTATTTTCCGGTCTCTGATAATAAGTCCACCAGACATTCTGTTTTCATTCCTGAAGAATGTTGGAATATTTAATGTTGGAATATTTAGTCACATCTTTATGAGCAAAAAGGTCCGGTCCTGGACATTAAAATCTTTGTACGCCATCATGCTATCTTTAGGATTACATATATCCACTAAATTTGAGTATTCAACTATATGTCGATCACTGGTACAGCTTCGGACACATACAAAATCAGTCGACCAGGTGTTGCACCTATCAATGCTTTCACTGTATTCCGGTTTTTATATGTGGAAAAAGTGACCTGTTGATACTTGGGATTTAAATGTTTTTTAACAAGACATTCTGCTCCATCAGCTATCACCCGAGCAAAACTAGGTGTATGTTTACGCAACTTCATCAGAACCAAAACAATAACCTGATCAACCACACTGATGCTTACAACATTATTACACATATTGTAAACAAAATGCCTAATGACCTAAAGTAGTCAGATCAAAGTAAAATTTCACTACACTCTACAAGCCTATGTAGTAGTGTATTCCTGCATCATTATGTTTGAATTCCTCAAAACCAAGGGGCGGCTGTATTGGCGTCTGCGTGCATGAATCAACACTTGAAATGATTGTTTCCTCTGGATCACGTGGACATTCATCAATTATGATATTGGAATCATGATCATCTCCAGCAGTTTCAAAATTTGCTGCATGTATGATTTCATCATCGATATCAACATCCATGTTGTGATCATTTAACACATTTTCACTGGGCATATCAATACGCATATTAGATCTTTGAGTGACTGCCATTTTGTGTGTCGATCTTTCCGGGCTTGATGAGCAGGTGATGGCATACTGGTCAATGCGAATATGCTTGGAACAGCGGTTTTCTTAAGTCTGTGACATGCAGAAGGGTTACCTAAAAGTAAAAGAAACAAATATTTTCTATCAACTAATTTTGCAAATTAAATAATGAATTCATATGACATCACATTATTATAGAGAGTGTTCTACTATATACCATTTATATTCAGTCTGCATCTGGCTGATAACATAACTTATGGGAATTAATTAACTGTTTGTAATAAATACGCCAAGCTAAAGTTAAGGAATGAAGGCCATTTATACTGGAGGGGATGATTACAGGAAATAAAAGTTCCTACGTTTTATAAAAATAACAATAACAATAACATGTGTTAACAAGAACAATAACATGTGTTCCAATTTCCTACTGGAGTTTTCCCATCAAAACGATCTGCCGGTCAATGTTTAACACTAGTTACAGCTGCAACGAAGAAGGCTTTAACTAAGAAGGTTATAACCAGCTGTAACTATACATAGCACCTGCATACAGCAAAGTCAGATAGCTATAGACAACTGTTCGGACTACATGGAGTACATGCATCATACATACATGTACATATGCCGACATTAGGCCGATTAGCTTTACGACATACTAAAATCTGCATTTTTATCGCCGCTTTCCATTTATGTAGAACTATATTTTTCTTAACTAAAAACAAAAATATATATATAAATTCCCTCACCATGATATGTTAGAGACATCTAGTCGTCGTCGGAAAAATGCTTCTTGCAAACATAGCTGTATTTTGGTGAACACCACTTTTTAAACTTAGTCTCTCCCTTGGGGACAGCGTGGATCTGTTTATATCTCCTTTGTTTATTTAAAGGGATAATGTGGTCGCCTGTCTCGTTGCACTCTGGAACTACGCATATAGTGTTTGTCATGGTGACTCATACGTTTGTTTACACATGCACACTTCGCTGACCTGATTGAAAAGAACTGCATGTGGAGCCCAGTTAAACTGGAACTATCTTGAGAGTAGAGACCTCTATGATAGCATTTAGGGGCGATAAATCACTATGATCCCTCATTGTTTTATTTGAATTTGACTGGGACTCAAAGCAAGTGCGTCCAATTGACAGGTCATGCTTACTAATAAATGACACCTGTTTCCACTCCTGGACCATCCGGGGTCCGTGTTTTCCCAATGTTCATCAGGGTTTTTTTTACCACCTGACGGTTACAACTGTGGTTATTTGTAATATTCGTACTTTTATATAATGCCGTGTTTCCTGTAATTTTGTATTATTTTAAAAGACCCTGTCAATATATAGATATCACAGATACCAAACTATTGATGTTCAGGAGATAATATACAAATTTGTCGAACATTGGCACACACAGATCTCTGGAAATCCGGAGGAGTAAGCGTCCTCTGCTGACCGGTCACATCCACTGCAAGTCCACTGTGAAATTCAAATGAAATAAGTGGGGTATAAATCCTTATTATTTTCCTTCAGACCACTCAACATTCGCTACAGCAACTCAAGATTCATTTAGGGAAACATAGAAATTGCAATCGAGGACATTATTCGGACCGTAAAATTTGCGGAACGCTGACATCAAACGCGATTCCCGATATTCCTGTGGCAACAGCTTATCTGTAAGTAGTTTGCCTCTGTATATGAAATAATCATATGTTGAACACGCTCGCTGACATATCTGATCATCTAAGAGATATAAACACGGTATGCAGATGAGAAAAAGATTTTACTACTTTTAAAAATGTTGCAACTTGACGATGGGAAAGCCAAAATCGTTGCGTTCTCGTACAGCTTGGTTGATAATTTCCCGTCTGTGTCTATAGTAAGTAAGCTTTCAAAGTAGGATATGTGTATTTGAGTCTGTTGTGTCTATGATTTCTAGTTCGTTTGGGATATATAGCATTGGTATATGTATCGAAATTGTCATTATTAATTGATAAAACGTCGTTATATCTAAATGTTAAATAAAAGACCTCATATGAATAAAGGAACAGGTATGCCACTGAAGGAGCTCAATAAGTTCTAATGGGAAAGCGGACATTTTGCTTGGTCTCCAAACATTACAAATATATTGTCTAGTATTAAAATTGCAATATCTTTCTTACATCAACTTCAATATATCTACATGTATGTGTTGAGTCAACTCAAAATTACCCTGGTTTTTAAATTTCTTTACAGCATTTAATGTGATAAGATGACCAAAACCAGAAGTAACCCGACCGCTACAGAAGCTACCACGTATCATCCAGTTGACGGTGGTTGGGCATGGGTCATTTTGTTAGGTAGGTCTTAACAAGAACTATTCGTATTGGTTTACCAAAATGTTTACGGAAAACATGAAAGAATAACATTTTTTTCAATTGTTCCATTCCGTTCAGTTTTGAAATTGCATATACATGTATATATTTAAATTATTTTAAAGAAATTTTATTACCCAGATGTATTAGCATTTCAGTTTGTCAGGGTTGGGCCTTGGATTCAGACTGATCACAGTGTTTCATATAGTAATGATATATATATATATAATTTAGCACATATTTATTGTATAATCAATTATATAAGAATATATATGTATAATTATTTTGAATTTCAATGTTCGCATATTTAACATTTATTTAGTATTTTAAATCAAAACAAAAGCTTTATTATTGAGTATATATCAAATGCAATTTTTTCCTGGGCAATAGAAAGAAGAAAGGTAAAACAGGATTAGGATAAACAGTCAAAATGAAGGAAAAATAAGAAATAGAAAAAAAAGAAAAAACAAACTTACTCCTATATGAATTTAGAGAGGAAAAGTTACATGTATGAATGTTATAATTATATGCCATATAAATCAATACATATACACATATACATGTATACACATACACACATACATATATACAGGTCATGTATACACATCTGTACAAACATACAAATATACATACACATATACACATACATACATATACATAATCATATAGGCACATATACACAAATATTTACACATAAATGTTGATTTCTCATTTGTATGTGCATACTGCATTACCCATGCGTGTCAATGACTTATGCTTGTCCATGTGAATTATAATGCACCCATACAAATTTGTGTTTATAAACATTTTTCTAAGGGAGGTAATTAATAAATTATATACTGTTCTGTTCCTGTAAATATTATGTTTACATGACAATGTAAAAAGGTTTTTAGGGATTTGCTTCAGAATATATGAATAAATTGTTCCATGAAGACCATATTTTAGTGAAGATTTCATTTATGTCATTCCTGGATGCAATAATTTTCTCTGTTATATAATTATATTGAAGGTTATTAAGGATACCTGATAAATTAAGTCTTTTTTTTGTTTCAGACACTTATAGATACAACGTTTTGTACTAAGAATGATGACATTTATTTGTTACATTATTCTGTTTTAAATTCTGATCTCCAAAAAGATTATTTATTTTGTTAAAAACCACTAATGTTTGTGTTTTTTCAAACATTCTTATAGATAATATTCTCCATAGTTTGCAAAAGACATGTTATATTCTTTTTAAATCTTTACCACAAAATTCACATATATCTTAAGATTTAATTTATATCTTTTTTTAAATAACTGGCTACTGGTAACCTTCTATGGAGTGTTCTAAATTGAAACCATTGTAAAGATGGGTCAGCTGTTTTTTTGTTTTGTTTTTTTTTGTTTTGTTTTTCTTTTCTTTTTGAAGTAGGTTTCAAAAACTTCTTCAACATTCAAATCAAAGTCATCTATTGAATTCCATTTAATATTTGTTGTGGGCATTGTCTGTTTCAAATTCAATACATTGTACATTTTTTATTTCACATGGAAACAAGGTATTTAAATGAAACGGAATATATGGTAACATATTTACAAGTTTACATTTCCCCACATCAATATTAAGGGATCTCAAATATTTTAATATTGTAAGCCGACCCCTATCTGTGTTTTGTGTTAAAATTTCTCGTTTAACTTTATCAGTTAGACATAGGTTGCATATTATTATGGCGAACCGCGTCGGAACAGAACAACTGCAACTCGAGAAAAGCTCTTTTTACACTTTGAAATAATGATACATTATCTATTTGTGTTTTTTAAATATAAAATGAGCAATTATTATCCAATACTAAATCACATGTTATTTCTCTAATACTTATTGACTTTACGAAATGCAATATTTCTGGATTAGCATTCACAGTAAACGTATTTAATACTCAATATATTGAAGCCATGTTTTGCTTTTTGCAGCAAATACTGTTACGTTCATGCTGTTTATAGGGACCCTTAAATCCTTTGGAATCTACTTTGTAGCTCTGATAGAACATTTTGAAGCAAAGGCAACAACGGTATCTATTATTTATGGTGTTTCAGGGTGTTTACAGTATTTTTTGTAAGTCAATACAGTACTAGATTTTATCTCTAAATACCTGTAACTAATTCCAGTAATCAATTTTATATAACATAAGTATTATAGACATTATACCAATGTTATAATTTTGCAAAATAGGCCAAAACAAATGCTCAACACGTTCGTTTCTGTCAATAAGACTTCTTCATCAGTTGAGCTCAGAATCAATAGAGCTGTAGACCAGAAACAAAAGACAAAGATGAAAGGATATTGCTATTTCGTATGTATTCAAATATTATAAACATAATACCAAAGTTATAATGCTCAGGACGATCGTTTCTTTCAATTAAACTTCACCAGTTGAGCTCTAATTTAAATTATATGTATACTTTCTAAAGAGAGTGGTATCATACAAGGCTAAATTATAAATGTAAATGTATAGCCAAATCCGTCCTAGTGTAACCAGATGATATATAATTATTAAATTTATCTTAAGATTTTTTTCTGTAGCACTTCTCGTTGTTACCATTGGTCTCAAGTATCTTAGCTGTCGACAAAGCATGGTTATATCTGGAGCACTTGGATTCATTGCATACCTGGCTGGATCGCTTGCAAACAGAATAGAAATCGTCATATTTACACATGGCGTTTTATACGGTATCATTTATACTGATAAACTATTCCAGAGATCTTTATTTTCAATACTCCAACTAGTTTAATAACCTTTTCGGTATTACATTTCTATATGTACCATAAATATAGGGGGAAAGTTTGGGACAAATTGGGTGAATATGAATCCAAAGAATCGACTAGACCTAAAACATAAAATGTGCATTTACACATAGATATAAACTTTAGGATATATGCAGTAGATCCCGCTTATATTAGTTATTGCTATATTCCAATCCCACATTATTTGAGATGGTTTCGATTCCCCGTCCAAATATCTGTATAACCACTATAACCCGAATACTTTAAAAATCCTATTTATTTGAAAGAAAAATTCATCCCATTCGATTTCAATTCATATTGGTTCTACTGTATATATATATATATATATATATATATATATATATATATATATATATATATATATATATATATATATATATATATATATATCCCAAAGTTTTATACTTAAAAAGTAATCAAGATGTTTGATGTTTCAGTCATTTAGAAGTCATTAGATGAGGTCGTGTTTCAAATATATGTTTAGGACCAAACCAAAACAAGTGGTGTTTTCTTAATCTAACCGTCTTAATCTAACCATCAATGAACCAAAACAAGTAATACCTTCTTAAGTGTTAGACACAACCGGCCGTACCTCCACTTTACGGGGTATGTACGACAAAAAAAAACAAAAACGCCGAGGAACATGAGGGACTCGCACGAGATTCTTGTGGAATTTCGAGCACGCAACTGCCGTTAGCGCGTACTATGGATGTTGAGCATGTCCAACAAACTCAGCGATTTCCCAATAACATACGTCGTACTTACTCCCAACCTACAGGACTGCTACTTTTTACTGCCCCATGACCTATAGACTCTCACCTACGATGAACAACCCAGAGGACGCAAAATTAAAAAAAAACGTGCGTCCGGTTGTGACTAAGGCTTTAATCTAACCATCTTAATCTAACCGTTTATCCCTCCATGAACCAAAACGAGTGTTACATTCTTAATCTAACCGTCTTAACCTCCATGTAAAGTTGTGACTGACTCTTAAAGACTACCCTCTTTAGCGAGGTCAAGCGTTTATGAAATGCATATTTGTGACATCCAATTTTTATTTGCAGGATTAGGATTTTCCTTTATGCACGGTCCGGCGATGTATTTGATAGGACTGTATTTCAAAAAGCGCAGAGATCTTGCTAATGCAATAACTGTAGCTGCAGGAGGGCTTGGGGGATTGGTCCTACCCCCAATATACCGTTATTTGATTGATACGTATGGTCTAAAAGGGGCTCTTCTAATAACATCCGGAATTCTGATGAATACATTACCAATGGCATTTTTGCTGCGTCCACCGTCTTTTTATAAAGGACGCCGATCAACAGAAAATGGAATTACATGTATTTTGAATGAGAAAATGGAAAATTTGCACAGTTCGTCGATTGTTAAAACAAAGACTGGTGAAGTACGAGCTCGGTCTATATCCGTAACTGTACATTCCAGTGCTCCTCAAAATGAAACCATGTTTGGAAGTTTACCACACATTCCAAACAGATCTATGACAAGTATTGAAAACAATGCTCTCTTTCAAAGTTTTTCAAGTATAGGAAGTATGGATGCTATGAACAGTTTTTCACAGTTGGATTTAAGAAGGAATATTGAAAAAAATTCGAAACGAGATGTTGCCAAGAATGTAGGAAATGACCAAAATGTTGAAAAGGTCCTTGACCTTTCCCTACTAAAAGAACCATTGATAGTAATATTTATGATATCGTATTGCTTGGGCAGTATTGGATCGGTATATGGAATTCAGTTTGCACCTGCATTTGCGAAAGGTAAAAATATCGGAAACCATAAAATAGCATTTCTGGTATCAATAATGAACGGATGCGATTTTGTTGGACGTTTGCTGAGTGGAGTTATTGTTGACAGAAAAATTTTAAAAAGTCATCAGATGGTATCCTTGAGTCAATTCATTACCGGTTTAACAATGGCATTCTGCTCATTGTATACACAATTTTGGCATTTCGTTTTATTTTCAATAGTGTATGGGTTGTGTGGAGGCAGTATATTTGCCTTGACGCCATCGATAATTGTAGATTTTTTAGGACTTGAACATTTCAGAAGCGCATTCGGCTTGCTTGGTCTGGCTCAAGGTATGATACTGAGCGGCAGTTCACCTTTGATAGGTATGTATAAACTTCAATCCAATATCCTCATTGTATAATCTTCATCCTTGAAGAATTGTATTGTTCGTGGAAGTATTTTTAACTTTTGTATTATGTTTATGGTATTTATAACCACTAGTTCTCGTGGGTCTACATAAACGTAGTACCCGGTATTTCGGTACCAGCTGATAATGTAATACGAAAAGTAATATTTTGCACTGATAACACCATTTAAATTCAAAATTCTTCAAAAGCTAAGATACTCATCTTTTAACGGTGGTTACTCTTAATTAGACGAATTTGGCTTTACATTTAGATTAGTTATTTGGCCTTGTATGATACCATTTTCTCTTAATAAAATACAAATCTATTTTAAATTGGAGCTCAATTGATAGAGTCTAATTGACAAACAATCGTCTTGAGCATTTTAACTTTGGTATTATGTTTATAATATATAATTTTTTCATCTATTTGCGAACCAAAACTACTTGATGGTAATCTATGAAAATTACGATGTAAGTCATAAGCAATAAGTATAAATAATAAATGTATGAACATTTACGTAGCAACACCCTTTTAACACGTGCATATAACGTTCATGTTTTTTGTTTTTTTAGATATTTAAAAAAAATTTTTTTTTAAATTTTACTGCGACATAATGACCATTTATACCATATACTATTTCACGTACTAATTACTGAATGACGAATGCTAACTTGACGATCCTGGATTTGAGTGCACCTAAAATGGAAGTTTTGAGTATTGCGCATGTCTTCTAATTGTATTGTGTCATTTGCTTTTGTTTGAATTGTTTACGCCACTCTTCACAGTTTTTTCATCTATATAGCGGCGGTCAAAGAGTAAGAGCGAACCCCCACGTTGCACCTTATACGGGGGAGACGGCGGTCAAAGAGTAAGAGAGAACCCCCTCGTTGCACCTTATACGGGGGAGACGGCGGTCAAAGAGTAAGAGAGAACCCCCTCGTTGCACCTTATACGGGGGAGACGGCGGTCAAAGAGTAAGAGAGAACCCCCTCGTTGCACCTTATACGGCGGAGACGGCGGTCAAAGAGTAAGAGAGAACCCCCTCGTTGCACCTTATACGGGGGAGACACCAACTGCCAACGTTTACCAACATATTTCATGATTTATAATCTGTTGATGTTTTGTTTCAGGATTTCTGAGGGATAAAACCGCAACTTACACCACTTCGTTTTATTTCATGGCTTCCTTACTGTTTGTAGCTGCATTTACCTTGTTATTGGAGCCTTATGCCCGTAAACGACAAAGTAAAATGTTATCGAGCGCCAGATATGATGAAGAGGGGGAAATATCATTACAAGTCGACGCATAAATATTTGAATATAAACAATTGTTGTTTTAAATAAACGTATTTTAACAAAAGTTTGTCAACATAATTTTCTTATCGCTTGTAACATTGGTTATCAATATGAAAAACGATAATAGACTGTTTATAGACGTATGTCTGAAGTAAATTCTCGCACCATCATTTCATGCGAACGTATGCAATCAAGCGGAAATATATTCCTAGTGGTACAAATGATCATACTGAAAAACCTGAGTTACCTGTTTGATAGTGGTTACCAATTACCGTCGTCAAGCTGGTGGGCAAAGTCAAATATTCAGTGAGAATAGTACCCCCATGTCACAATGGAACAATTCTAGTCAATAGTAGTTCAACAGCTGAGACAACTTGCTCCAAGTTTGGAACTCAAATTTCCGTACATTAAAAAAGTTGTCTTCAGTCAACCTTTAAAAATGCCTAAAATATTTTGTGTGTTACGTAAAAGCTATTTCAAACAAAAGTTGCTGGGATAGACCACTAACTCACTTCCGCAAGTATACTGGAAAACTTTCTCACATAAATCAGTTTAGGTTCCAGCAGGGCTTGAACCTCCGCTTACCGGAAGTGAGAGACTTCATGTTTCAAAGTACCTGCTCTAACAACTTGGCTATAGAGGCCCCTCTCAGACAAAAAGACAACATTAGGCGTGGAACAAGCGACAGACAGAAATCTAATTTTGTCATTGATCGGACACCATGATTATTTTGTTTTCAAATCGATCCTTAACACCATGTGATTCTATTATATGATGCAATACATATGTCATTAACGTTATTTTCCCATAACCTTCTTTATTGATTGAACTTTTTATCAATTCAATAACAAAATAATGCTTACATGGATTATTGTGAACAAAGTATCATCTTATCTTTATTTTTTACCTTCTTGAACTTTTATTGCTGATATGGAACAATTTTACAATAGAAGTAAATATTATAAACATAATACCGAAGTTAAAGTTTTGATAAGAGACCGAAACAAATGCTGAAGACAATCGCTTGACGCCACTTTCTCCGAATAAAAATGAAAGTCCATTAATTTTCACGCAAATGTGCAGAAGTTTGATTTAATAAAATATAAGAGTGAGGCCAATTATGTGAAAATGAAAAATTTCTAGGATGTGATCGGTCAACAGGTGATGCGTACTCCTGCATGATACCTGATTCCACCTCTGGGTTCAATATTCACAGGATTTGTGTAATACGTCCTGGACATCCTGAATAATAATACTTTGGTCAACATATTCATTGCGACCATACCTGTAATTTATAGGTATACCTGTAGAAATTTGTTTGGTATACATCCATCACGCCGGGTCTTCAGAGACTAAACACAAAGAACGTGGAACGATATCGGGCGGTAGAGATCAAAGGTGACTTGTTGTTCTCCTTTCAAACCAACAAATACTAGCTTGCACCTTCTGGACAAATGAATATCTTAAAAGCATATTAATTTATGGACATGTTGACAAAAATATGACTTTTCAATGCTGTATATTTGGCCAACAAGGTTGTTGTTTATCAAGGAAGTTCGTTATTTTTTGACATTTTCGTTGATTACAAACAACTCCGAATTGTCATACGTCTACTTACACGTCAATTTAATTCCCCGATTGTCCCCAATTGTCATATTAAATTGATATTCATGTCAGATTTGTAAATTTGTTACAATTATCATGTTAATATGGTAAGGGAGTTCACATTTGGATACAAAAAACCGCGAGGAATGACACAATGGAACTCGGAGCATCATTTCAACTGGAACACAAAGAACGCCATGAAAGGAAATCAAATAATGTCTAAGAAATAAATTGTCTTTGTTTATCAGTCTCAAAACTTTATCTCAATCATATTATAACCATATAGGCCTACATGTACATCACATTGGCTTTCCAATGACATTTGTACAACAGTGTTAACCACTGTGTCGAAAAACATCGAGAAATTGAGTAAGACACAGAAAGCTTGTACTGGACGAACAATCGGGGACATTACGATATCAGTCTAAACTATACAAAGGGATAGAACCATTCAAGCCAATTATATATGTATATTTATAAAGTATATATTGTACCTTATTGTCATTTCAAAGAAAGGGGTTCGTTTATGAATATACATGTACATGTATATCGTTTCGTTTCGAAATATTTGGAGAAACTGACTTAATAGTTATATGAACAAAATTTAAAGTCATCTTATCAATGGTTCTTGATAAGAATATTTCTAAATATGTACCAAATTTTTGTCATTTTTTGGTCATAGCTCCTTTTCACTCACAAACCTTAAACGGTTTCACATGCGGTGGTCAGCTCGTTCTTAAGGCGTGAAAACGTCCGAACGTTAACAATGCACGGCGACGGACTAAAGATGATAATAAAAGGTCACCCCTGAGTCAAAGCCTAAAAATCGTAATCAAGTGAGATTTGGTATTTGCAGAAGAGGGGCCTGGAACCATTTTCACTAAAGGTAGTAAATTTACGTGTATACATACTCGCAACTTGTTTCTTAAATGAGTTACATTATTTGTCGGATCTTTCGTCCTATACGTCTGCTACAAAGACGCGTAGGTAAACGTGTAAGCATACCTTTCTCTAAGACCTTTAGTGAAATTAAAACCAAGCAAACGTAAATAGAATCGTAACGCAAAAATACGTATAATGTTACGTCTACTTTTACGGGCAAAGTTACGACCTTTAGTGAAACTGCCCCCTGATTTTCACCCAACAAGGTGTCTAACAATAAATTAATGCCCATCAAACGAAATTCCGAAACAACAAATGGGCAGCACCGATCATGCAGTCATTTATTGGAAAAACAGCTGCTTTATTTATGGGCGCAGACATTGTGGACACCCAAAGTTGTGCGAAGGGTAAAATGAGCCCAGGGATCTGATTGGTCATTAAATGAAAAAATTACTTTTGCCATTAATAAGTGAAATTAAGGTGATAAAAAGATACATGAATATTAGTAGTACTTTGCAAAATATAGGGTTGACGGTTAAAAATTTAAAGGTAGGGGTCAGATGAGAATAGATATTTTCCTTTGGTGCGGAATACTACGAGTTGTAAACAAGTGAAAATTTGAAGTAGAAATGCAACGGCAACCTATACTTTTGATTGTATATTTTGTTAGCAAAAATATTGATCTTTCAGCACAGGGTACTGATTTGACCCAGATTTAATAAACGTGGGATTGACAGTGACTTGAAGTTTTGTAAATTAGCATTGAGGCCTATGGGAAAATATTTGGTGATATCTGTCCTATTTTGCACTGTGTATCCTTGGTGTCTGCGGTGTTTTGTATCCAAATGTGAACCCCTAACTATATTAACATTGTAATTATAACAAATCTATAGATCTGGCATGAATGCCAATTTCATATGATCTTTGGGGATAATCAGGGGATTCAACTAACGAGTAAGTAGACGACTAACTATTCGGTGTTATTTGTAATCAACGAAAATGTCAAAAAATAACGAACTTCGTCGAATAAACAATATCCTTATTGGCTAAATGTACAGTATTGAAAAGTGATATTTTGTCAACATGCCCGTGAATTAATATACTTTTAAAATATTCGTATATCCAGAAAGTGCAAGCTAGTATTTGTTGGTCTGGAAGCAGAAAAACAAGTCACTTTGATTTCTACCGCCTGATATTGCTTCGCGTTCTTTGTGTCCGCTCTGGTTCTTAGTCTCTGAAAACCCGGCGTGATCCATATCCACCCCCGGGCCTGGATACAAGATCATTACTGTTTGATAATGTCATTTACAAAAAAAAAGAACACATATACCAAAGTTTCAATCAAGGAGAATTAAAATATACACAATAAATCTGATAAAAAACAAATATCTTCTGTGATGGTAATTATCATTGTTACCCGTATTCATATTATTATGATTGTGATTTTTTGTCGGTAGTCAAAAACATTACAACTAAAATCTAACATACGGATAAACTGTCACAAGCACTACCATATTAGGTAAACCACTACTACCACCACTACCACATAAAATAAACCACTATTACCACCATTACCACATAAAATAAACCACTTCTACCACCTCTACCACATAAAATAAACCACATTTACCACCACTACCACATAAAATAAATCACTACTACCACCACTATCGTATTAAGAAATCACTACTACCACGACTACCACATAAAGTAAACCACTTAAATAAAATAAACTACTACTACCACCATTATAGTATAATAAAATCACTACTACCACCACTATCACAAAGTAAACCACAACTACCGCCACTGTCGTATAAAGAAATCACTACTACCACCACTACCAAATAAAGTAAATACCACCACTACCACATCAAGTAAACTACTACCACCACTATCACAAAAAAATGAATCACTATTACATCCAGAATCGTATAAAGAAATAACTAAAATCACCACTGCTACATCAAGTCAATCACTACTACCACATAAATAAACAATTAATACCACCGCTTTCTTATTAAGTAATTACTACTTCCACCACTACGACATAAAGTCAACCACTACTACCACCACTACCACGTAAAGTAAACCACTACTACCACCACTACCACGTAAAGTAAACCACTACTACCACCACTACCACGTAAAGTAAACCATTATTACGAACACCACCACATAAAATAAACCACTACTACCACCACCTTCGTGTTTAGAAATCACTATTACAACTACAACCACATAAAGTAAACAACTTCTATAACCACTGCCACTATTACCACTACAACTACATAAAATAAACCACTACTACCAGCACCACATAAAATAAACCGCTACTACCACATAAAATAAACCACTTCTACAAATACCATCATATAAAGAAACCACTACTACCACCACTACCACATAAAGTAAACCACTTTTGCAAATACCATCATATAAAGAAATCACTACTAATACCACTACCAACCACTATCACCACCACTATCGTATAAATGAATTCCTACCATCACCATTACCACATTAAGTAAACCACTTTTACAAAAACAAGCACATAAAGTAAACCATTACTACCAACACTTCCACATAATGTAAACCACTATTACCACCAGTAATATACGGATAAACTGTCACAAGCACTACCACATTATCTAAACCACTACTACCACCACTACCACATAAAATAAACCAGTATTGCCACTACTACAACATAAAGTAAACCACTACTACCACCACTACCACATAAAGTAAACCACTATTACCACTAATACAACATAAAGTAAACCACTACTACCACCACTACCACATAAAGTAAACCACTACTACCACCACTACCACATAAAGTAAACCACTATTACCACTACTACAACATAAAGTAAACCACTATTACCACCACTACCACATAAAGTAAACCACTATTACTACTACTACAACATAAAGTAAACCACTATTACCACCACTACCACATAAAGTAAACCACTATTACCACTACTACAACATAAAGTAAACCACTATTACCACTACTACAACATAAAGTAAACCACTATTACCACCACTACCACATAAAGTAAACCACTATTACTACTACTACAACATAAAGTAAACCACTACTACCACCACTACCACATAAAGTAAACCACTATTACCACTACTACAACATAAAGTAAACCACTATTACCACCACTACCGGATAATGTAAACCACTTCTACAAATACCATTACATAAAGTAAGACACTATTACTACCACTACCACATAATGTGAACTACCTCTACAAATATTGTCATATAACGAAATCACTACTAACAGCACTAAGACCTAAAGTAAACAACTACTACCACCACTATGGTATAAAGAAATCACTACTACCTCCACTACCACATAAAGTATATCACTACTACCATCACTACCACATAATATAAAAAAAATCACTACTAACACCAGGAAAACATAAAGTAAACAACTAATACACCACTGCCACATAAAGTAAACCACTTATACCACCACTGCCGTATAACATAAACCAGTACTACCACCAGTATCACATTAAGTAAACCATTATTACCACCACCACATAAAGTAAACCACTTATACCACCACTGCCGTATAACATTAACCACTACTACCACCAGTATCACATTAAGTAAACCACTATAACCACCACCACATTAAGTAAACCACAACTACTACCAGTGCAACATAAAATAAACCACTATTACCACTACTACCACATAAAATAAACCAATACTACCACCACTACAACATAAGGTAAATCACTCCTTCCACTAGTACCAAATAAATTTAACCACTTCTACCACAACTAATACATAAAATAAACCACTACTACTATCACTATCGAATTATTAAATCACTACTTCCACCACTACAATGTGAAGTTAACTACTTCCTCACCACTACCGTAAGAAATAAACCACTACTACCACCACTTCCACATAATGTAAACCACTACTACCATTACTACCACGTAATGAAAACCACTACCACTACTACAGCCACTTTAAGTAAACCACTATTACGAACACTACCACACAAACTAAACCAATACTAACACCACATTCGTGTTAGAAAATCACTATTACCACCACTACCACATAAAGTAAACCACTAATAACACCACTAGCACGTTAATTAAACCACTTCTACCACTATAACGAACACTACCACATAAAATAAATCACTACTACCACAACTTTCGTGTTAAGAAATCACTATTACCACCACTACCACATAAGATAAACCACTACTATCAGCAGTACCACATTATATAACCCACTACTACCACCACTACCACATAAAGTGAACCACTACTACCACCACTGACACATCAAATAAACCACTACAATCACCACTACCACATTAAATATCCCACTACTACCACCACTACCACATTAAGAAAAACACTACTACAGCCATTTCACATAAAGTAAACCACTGCTCACAACACTACCGAATATTTGGTGAGGTAATGAAATAGGACAACCGTGGGTGAAAATATCACACACACACACAAACACACACATACACACACACACAGATATATAGATATATATATATATATATATATATATATATATATATATATATATATATATATATATATATATTATATATATATATATATATATTCTTAAATGTGCAGGAAAAGTATAATCGAAAACAGGTGTAACATAAGCACTTGGTATTACAGTTTGTTGGTCATATATTTCGTAATATTACTTGGTATATATGTGAAATTGACCGCAGCTGTCATTTAATCTATAGTTTATCTCTATTCGGAGTAACTTTGAGACATTTCATCCAAAGGACGTGTATTGCAACATACAAAACAGGATTTTTCAATTTGAGAGTATTACCAACCCGCATTTTAATTATGCCATATTTGTAACAGATTGCAGCAAATCTTTTCCAAACTACGCACGTTGCATTGAGGTAAAAGATATAAATAGTAATAAGGTAATATCAATCACTATGATTTTTTTTTCATTTTCAGCGGTTGCCGGTCGTGCAGGTATTTAGCCATAGTTGAAAAAAAAACAATCTAGAGTACATAATGGATATGAACGTCTCCACTGTTTGAGTAGTGTTTTAACATATATTTCAGGTAGGATAACTGTTACACATTGTATATCAATTGGTATGATGTACGTTTTGTGTGTATTAGAAGGATATCAATTATATATATTATTATATATATAATTGATATCCTTATTATATTAATTGCGTTTAATTACAACATTTCGAAAATTTTATGGTCGGCGTTTTTAGCTTGTTTGCAACTACAGTGTTTCACAGAGTAATGTGCTGATTTGTCTGTTCGATAGTAGTGTACAATGTACTCACGTTGGGTGCGACCAGTTGAACTAGGATGCTTACTCGTCCATGTCGTTTTGTTTTAATTATGATACGTGACTTTTGATAAGAATGAAAACAAGTAGTCAAAACTACCAAAAGTATTTGGATCAAGGCTTCTTGATCGGTCGGTTCGGTCACACCATATCAGGGTGATGGTTTTAAGTAAACTGATACTGATATTAAGGTTATAGGAGAGAGAGAGAGAGAGAGAGAGAGAGAGAGAGAGAGAGAGAGAGAGAGAGAGAGGGGGGGGAGAGAGAGAGAGAGAAAGAGAGAGAGAGAGAGAGAGAGAGAGAGAGTATCTCGCTGTTTAGATTTGTTGAATATGTGTGAATTATGAATATGATAAATTCATTTTTAATAGAATCCAGAGTGTTTTACAGAAGAATAGTGTAAAGTTAAGACATAGCGAAGGAATGTGTTTAGAGCGAGTGAAAAATCGACGATTCAGAACTGACAGGAGAAACAATCAAGCAAAAAATAATACGAAGATACACTCAAATAAACAGAACAGGAAGAGGTAATCTTTTGTAAATGAAGACAATGTTTTATCTTGCACTCCATAGCTATTTCCTCATAGAAAAATAGTATTTAAATTGAGAGGTCAATGTTACTCCCCATGTATATTAAATCTGGGTCAAACCTGCACACCGTAGATAACAAATATATATCAAAAGTATAAGTTGCTGTTGTATTGTAATCGAATTTCCGCTTGTTTACAAATTGTGGTGTTCCACACCAAAATAAAATATATATTCTCCCCCATTTCTCTGATTTTTCCAACCGCTAATCCTATAGTGTGAATAGTACTGCTAATATTCGTGTATCTTTGTATCAATTTAATTTGCTTAAATCAATGTCTTAACTAATATATAAATATATATCAGTGCTGTATATTTATCAGGCTGTGTACGAAGTTATAGGAGCCGGCCTGGCTCAGTCGGTAGCGCGCTCGACTCTGGAGGTCGTGAGTTCGAGTTGGTTTCCTGTCTTTCGGATGAGACATTAAAAACTGGAGGTCCCGTGTCACAGTAGGTGTGGGCACGTTAAAAAAAAACCTCACTGCTCAATGGCCGCAAGTGCCAAGCGTAATCCAAAATTTGAAGCCCTTCACCGGCATTTGGTGACGTCTCCATATGAGTGAAATATTCTTGAGTGGGACGTTATACAACAATAAACAAATATAAACGAAGTTATAGTAATGTCATGATATTATATTATTATGGACTTTAACTGAGCCATGTATTTACTTTACATAAGTTGAATTAGTCAACATCGTTTTCCTAATAAATGCTATTTTCATTTTCTCAATGTTCTTTTGAAATTAAGTAGGCGTTTATGTTTATGAATTAACCATTTATATACAACATATTTATATTTAAGGAACCTTAATAATTAACAAAATGGTCAGGGAACATAGAGGCGTGCCACTTGATAGAGGATGGTCATGGATTATACTAGCTGGTAATAACATAATGATTTATACTGTGTTCATATATATATATATATATATATATATATATATATATATATATATATATATATATATATATATATATATATATATATATATATATATATATATATATATAATCTCTCTGTCCCTGTCGCTTTCTGTCTTTCTGGGAGTGAGTGGCAAATATTTACTGACAAGAAGTTAAACATATTTTCTAATAACACAGTATATCTCTTCAGTTGACTAGCAAAATACCGTATCCATTGTTTACTTATATTCTAACAAATCACGTTAAATATTTCAGTATTATTTTTTTACATCAGTGATCTTATCGACGACATCTAATGTCAAATATATTCTCAAAAGCATTGTATATGTTTAATAACTTTTCAATTACAAATTGTACATTATCTATCAATTTATGTACTTTATCACAAATTCCCCGATAATTCGAATTATTTTGCATTCCGATTTGTGCCTGTTTGTCTGAGGATATATTCACCTGATCCCACCTCTGTATCTCGCGGAGATCCTGCTTTGTTCCAATGTATACCATATCAATATGATGCCTCTTGAACTACCTGACGATTTATGCTTTGGTATCTCTTATGTTCTTTTTCTGTTAGTAGAATATTATCGGATTGGTATGAATGTTAACGGAAAACTGTGATATTCTGTATGTGAAGCTCGCTAGATTGTATGATTGTTGATATACGGAAGTTTCTGTGTTTACTTACAGACACAAACCGATGATCATAATTTTACAAAATCAACAATGAATAAAAGTACCGAGTAATGATCCAAAAGTGTTCCGATCAGTAAACGTAAAATGTATCACTGCGCATCGTCCATTCGTTTGGTAACTTTTCCCACAAATCCTATACTTCAGCCATGAGTTTGTGTTTCGTATCGATTATACAATTTTTTCATCTCAGGATGCATGTCATCACTACTCATCCATGTCGGGTGTATGAAGGCATTTGGTATCTTCTTCGTGGAGATTCTGGACAGATACAAGACCAGTGTTTCAGTGACATCGTTAATTACTTCCATGCAAACATTGGCGTATATCATAACGTGTTGGTACATTTGTTCTTATTCTAACTTATTCACATGTATAGAACCTACCTACCTTTCTGTCTATCTATCTATTTATCTATCTATCTAACTATTTATCTGTCTGTTTATCTATCTATCTATCTATCTATCTATCTGTCTGTCTGTCAATCAATCAATCAATCTATCTATCTGTTTATCTGTCTGTCTGTCATTCTATTTATCTATCTATCTGTCTGTCCGTCTGTCAATCTATCTATCTATCTATCTATCTATCTATCTATCTATCTATCTATCTATTTATCCATCCATCCATCTATCTATCTATCTATCTATCTATCTATCTATCTATCTGTCTCTCTGTCAATCAATCAATCAATCAATCTATCTATTTATCTGTCTGTCTGTCATTCTATTTATCCATCTATCTGTCTGTCCGTCTGTCAATGTATCTATATATCTGTCTATCTATCTGTCTTTCTAACTATTTGTCTGTCTGTCTTTATCTATCTATCTATTTATTTATCTCTCTATCTATCCATCTATCTATTTATCTGTCTGTCTATCTGTCCCTCTAACTATTTATGTCTGTCTATCTGTCTCTATCTACCTGCCTGTCTATCAGTCTATCTATCTATCTATCTATCATGGAAGTAATTATGTAAAACAATAAAATACATTATAAATATAAAAATATAATCAATATATATATAACCCTATTAAGTATTACTTGTATGTTTCAAATATAAACGCATGTATAATGAAGCTACTTAATACTTAATACACACAGACTGGAAATTAGCAACTAAGCTATACGACAAACGCGACGAGTTCGGCTTTCCCATCGTAAATTTTGCATATTTAAGTAGTAATATCCCTCAGTCACCCGCATATGGAGTTTATATTTCACAAATGATCCGATATGCCAGGGCGTGTACAATGTATGAAGATTTTATATACAGAGGTAAACTACTCACAGACAAATTATTGACACAGGGATATCGAAAATCGCGTTTAATGTCAACGTTCCGCAAATTTTACGGTCGGTATAATAGGCTTGTTTGCGACTACTCTGTTTCACTAAGTGAAATGTTGAGTTGACTTTTCGTTGGCGGTTGTTGAGACGTCTGTACCAATTGTGACGAGGATATACTCCTCACGTGTTTCATTGGACTTGACTGTGGACTCACGGCGGGTGTGACCGGTCGACAGGGGATGCTTACTCCTCCGTGGCACCTGATCCCACCTCTTGGTTTCCAGAGGTCCGTGTTTGTCCATTTTACCGGATTTGTATATATGTCCTGGACATTCTATTGATTTATACTTTGGTATCTGAAAAGTTTTACATTGTAATTGTTTTCTTGGATACTAGTATAGGTCTACCAAGAAAAATTGGCACATGTTTACAAACACGAATCCATGAGTTTGTATTTAATAATAACAGGAATTCTTGTTGACGCAAAAATATATATAAGGAATGGAATCCGCGTAAAGCAATACATTTTATCTGCATGACCCATATTTGGTAAATAGACCGTATTGTTTTGAATTTTGACAGAACCCGGATGTGTCACTTTACCTGTATGATATGGTCGCATGTCTAAATGTGTCTTATTGCACATCGTTTCATTTCTAAACTTATTATGAATTTTTATTATCCCTATGATAATGCAATATATTGTATTCTATTGAAGCAATTCCAGTTCTTTCAATCGGTCTCCAATTTTTCTCCAGTCGGCAACTATGTCTTGCCGGTGGTGTACTGTGTGTATGTGGATTTGCACTCAGCTGTCTGGAAATTAATTTTGCATTCCTGGTATTCACCCTGAGTATACCTGTAGGTAAGATCTACTACTCAATTGCTTTGTCGATGGACCATAGCGATACCTAAAATAGTAATTATAAATGAATATGATTGTCTATATCCAATGGGAAACATCTTACAGAATATTTCTGGAATTAGGATAATATCATAGGTGAAAGCGATATGAATCCCATTTTGGATGGAACAGTTTTCTGTCAATTTTTACCTAGATGAAGTTCAACTAAAATTTGCGTAACGATAATTAATAATGGAGATCAAAATAACAAATTTAAATTCAAATTGTAAATTCTAGGTACTGGGGCTGGATTAATTATATCACCACTGTTGGTTGTCCTCGGGAAATATTTCCAAAAACGTCGTGGTTTTGCGAATGGTTTAACTATGGCTGGAGGGTGTCTTGGTGGACTCACATTTCCAGTTGTGTTCCGATATTTGTTGGACACGTATGGATTTAAAGGAGCATTATTGTTAACTGGAGGATTTTATGCTCATATCCTTGTTGCTGCAAGTCTACTTCGTCCACCGAGTTTTTACTCGAGGCATGTTCATTTAAGTACAGAAATGTTAAATTCTCATGAAAAGAAAAAGGGAGATAATAGAACCAATGGAAAAAATACAATGCTCAAAATCGGCTTTACCTGTAAATCAGATAAACATGTAAACATAAAAAAACAAATGAACAGCAAATCCCCATCGTGCGCAGGTAAAGGGGATATTCTAAACGACAATGCAGAGGAAATGACAGAGCTTTTTGTGTCATCCATGCCAAATATTTCCAAAACATCGCCATCTATTGGCAGAAATAAAATTGTGGAAAAAAGATCAAGGACATTATCAGAATCTGCTGGATGTAATTCGGATGCAGTTGAAAACAAAATCAAAATTAGTCACTACTTAAGCACTTACAGTTTTATGTGCCCCTCGACTGCCGATATTACATGGAATATAGAAGAAACGGAAGAGAATGAAAGCGATGGCAAGAACAAAAATATCTTTCAGAGATGTGTCTTATTCATCAGGAAGTTTAAAATACTAGACTTCAGAATTCTGCGTCAGTTCGAGTTTGTACTTTATCTTTTTGCAGTGTCATTTGGTACGGTATCAGGAGGGATAATGCATATATTTCTCCCGGCATATGCCAAAGAGAAAGATATAAACAAAACTAACATTGTTTTGCTGGTCACAATCATAGGAGCATGTGATTTCATAGGCCGAGTGACCTCAGGTATTATTGTTGACCATACGAACATTCCCATACCTTACATTACAGCTGTGTCGCAGATTGTGATGACAATATCTACCAATTGTGCACGGTTTTGCGGATCGTTTTGGAGTTTCTGTGTGTTTGCCATAGTTTGTGGATTATTCGGAGGAACTCCAATTGCTCTTAGTCCTGCTGCAATAACGAAAATACTTGGCGCTGAAAGATTCCCATGTGGGTTAGCGTTTCTTATATTAACACAGGGTGCAACTTTTGGAATTATCACTCCTTTATTGGGTAGGTATGAATTATGATAGACACCAAAACAATTCAGTATTTATTACTTTGGATTTTTTGGTCAAAAGTGTAATAAATTAACAATAAGTATTTTGAGATTTTGGATTTTTTTTATTTTTAAAGTTGAAAATAGTATATAAAAGGATCGTTTGGTCGATCATGATCATTCAGATGCTTTACTACGCTGATTACTATTTTGGAACGTTGATCGTAAAAATTCCAAAAATCCAAAATATTAAAAACTTAAAACGATCTTTCATTTTGAATATCACAAAATGTTGATCAAAAATCTAAAAAAAAATAAATAAAAACGATTTTGGATATTTGATAATTAGCCTTTTGGTAAAATAAACAAAAACAGATGCAAATTAAAAGTATTTCTGAATATTTCACCGACATTTTGTAATTGAAAGATTTCCCCCAAAATATTAGTAAGAAAATAGTTTAAGAAGAAACAAGATTCGAATTCCCGCCGGCTAGAATTCATGAACATTCGAAGTCCGAATTCATTTTCACACGCTCGCAGACAAATTTTAGTTTCAACTTATTACACAACGAAAACTTTTTTTATTTCCTGTATTACAACACACTGGTATTAATTGTAATATATTTTGTTTGCTTAATGTTGTTTTATTCCACACTCAACAATTATAGTATAATGACATTCATATTTATTATTTGACCTTGTATTATACCACTTTCCCATTAGATAACAGAAACGACGGTCTGCATTATAACTTTGGTATTATTCGTATAATATTTTTAATGTTGGAGGAGAGAACCCGTTCACAATGTATTTGGGTAGAAATCAACGCAACGTCCGCACGTAAACTGAATAACTTTCTTACAAATGTGCCGGGGTTTCCACTTTACTTAAAACAAATCAGCAAAGTCGTAGGTTGTACTATTGTGATTACAATTTATTTTACGTATAAGTTTATGCTCTATAGGAAAAAACCAGGTATTCTACCAATCTATCCGTCAGTGTAAACCTAATGGATGGTATTAATAGAAACATTTGGGTATCAGTATTTATAGAGAAAAGGAAAGCATGCAAAAAATTTATTGGACATTCACACTGACCACTCTTCAATGCTCACTCACCCATGAAAAACATTACTGTAACATACTTTCAATACAGGTAACAGTGGACAATACAGTACAGTACAAAGACAATAGACAATGACAGCATAACTACAGTACAGGACAAAAATATAGATGACGCACAAAACACACATGTATGAAATACATGTACCTGGTGACACAAAAATCAGTCTAGGTTCCAGCTGGGACTTGAACCTGCACTGACTAAAGGTGAAAGACCGAGCTGTAAGATGCTTCATACGTATTATCTTGAAAGGGAAGTTAAAACATAACAACATTTCATAATGAATTACACAATACTACACGATATCAGAGTCGATGGACAACGTCATCATTGAAATAATATATAATTCAAATGAATCCAGGTCGAAGGTTTATATAATACATATCTAAGTATTACGTATTCATATAATAATTCCCTGATACTGTTTTTGCAGGTTACATGAGAGATGCAACTGGAAATTACTACGTCACTTTCCACTATATGGGTCTATCAGGATGTATAGCAGTTGTCTTGTATTTGTTGCAGCCGGTAGTAGAGAGACTGGACAAAAGACGCGGTGTTAATCACTCACAATCATAACTTATCTTCAGTTGATAAAATGTTAGAATACTAACCGTACCAAAACCAGTAGTTTAATACCTTTGTAAGTTGACATATATATATATATATATATATATATATATATATATATATATATATATATATATATAATATATATATATATATATATATATATAATCCCAACGAAATTTAATACCCTCCAAAGGGAAGTATCAGTATGCAAAAAAAAAACACTCGAAATTCACAAATTTTCGGTCACTTAGCCTTTATCAAGTGAAAGACGACAATATGTATATCAGTTACATAGTATTAAATCTACAGAATACAAAGCTCAATATTTACACTCAAGCTTTGTACTGTGCACACTTCTCACTATGTAACTGATATACATATTGTCGTCTTTGACCTGACAAAGTTCAAGTGGCCAAAAATTTGTGGATTTTGAGTGTTTTTCTTTTTTTGAACTAATCAAATTGTCCGTTCTAGAGAGGTGAATGATGGATGACCAATCACTTTTAAAACATTCTTACGAATAATCAATGTAAATCGTTCATGCAATCGAGTGTTACAATACACTGCAACGAAATAAAAATCAAGCAAAACCAAAATAAACGACTGTAGGAGTGTTTCTCAAGATAGAAGTCAGGACATACAGCTTAGTAAGAAATTGCCTGTGGCAATGGAAGTCGTTCATATGAAGGCTGTCCGGTAATTCAAGGTTAAAATATATAAATTACGCATACTGGGGCCAACGTCTGTGTCCGTTGTCCGGGTGAGAAAGGTGTCTGTTTGTCTAAAACAGAAGCTAGTAGTCTTATGTACCAATCTAAATAGTTTTAAATAGTTTTTGTCTTTTAAATGTTTACACAGGTAAATCATACCTAGGCCACATAGTAATGATTTCAATATAGGTAACTGTCAAGGCTTTAATGTCTTATCAAGTGAATACACGATATAGTGTTTCTATATTACGTGATTCATTTGATACAGTATTAGTATTTGTCATGTCAAGTTTGGTGGCATATTTCATACTTCGCCTGTGTTATCTTCTCAACCATTTTAGTGATTGTCGAACTCAACCCTGAGATTAACCTGATTTTACAAACACACGCAAACACACACACATACATATTTACACACACACACATGTATATATATATATATATATATATATAGTCTGTTACTGTAGAAGTATGCAATACCTCATCATAGATCAAATATGATATACACCCGTTACAGCGCTTGTATTTGACGGGAGATTACTCGCATTTATGACAAACAAGCTTGATATTTGTGGTTGGTGTAAGCGGCACTATGGGATATCTCGTGAAATATATATATATATATATATATATATATATATATATATATGTAGTCTGCTACTGTAGAAGTATTCAATGCCTAATCATAGATAAAACGTGATATACACCCGTTACAGCACTTGTGATTAACGGGAGATTACTCGCATTTATAACAAACAAGCTTGATTTTTGTGGTTGGTGTAAGCGGCACTATCGGATATCTGGAGAAATTTCTTGGCCAAACAGACGACGCATGCGGCCTGATTTAACATGTCTGACTGTACTGTGAGAGAGGGCGCTCCTTGCTTTGACCTTATCGGTTCAAGTAACTTTATATAGCAGTTTACACCTGTGGAAGGGTATTGACCATGTCAATTCATTTTTCATACTGCTAGAGTGATAGAGTTCGACAGACCCCCTGTATATATAGACTCTCGGTCTCTGTGACTGTATCTAAGGTGGCCAAGTAGTATATATATATATATATATATATATATATATATATATATTATATATATATATATATATATATATATATATAAATTTCAGATACCAAAGTATAAATCAATAGAATGTCCAGGACATAGATACAAATCCGGTAAAAAATGGACAAACACGGACCTCTGGAAACCAAGAGGTGGGATCAGGTGCCATGGAGGAGTAAGCATCCCCTGTCGACCGGTCATACCCGCCGTGAGTCCACAGTCAAGTCCAACGAAACACGTGAGGAGTGTATCCTCGTCACAATTGGTACAGACGTCTCAACAACCGCCAACGAAAAGGCAACTCAACATTTCACTTAGTGAAACAGAGTGGTCGCAAACAAGCCTATTATACCGACCATAAAATTTGCGGAACGTTGACATTAAACGCGGTTTTCGATATCCCTGTGTCAATAATTTGTCAGTGAGTAGTTTACCTCTGTATATGAAATCTTCATATGTTATCCACGCCCTGGCATATCGGATCATTTGTGAAATATAAACTCCATATGCAGGTGACTGAGGGATATTACTACTTAATGTGGAAAATTTACGATGGGAAAGCCGAACTCGTCGCGTTTATCGTATAGCTTAGTTGCTAATTTCCCGTCTGTGTTTATATTAAGTAAAATGTCTAAGTATGAAGCGTGTGTACTTGATTCTGTTGTATCTTTAATTTCTAGTTCGCTGGGATATATCGCATTGACATATGTATGAAAATTGTCATTATTAATTGACAAAACGTCGTCGATATATCTAAATGTCAAATTAAAGGACACCGCTAACTTTTTCTTCTTTTGATTCAGCAGTTTCTGAATGAAGTCTGCTTCGTATGAATAAAGGAACAGGTCGGCCAATAAATGAGCACAATTGGTTCCCATAGGAATGCCGACAGTTTGTTGAAAGACCACGTCTCCGAACATTACAAATATATTGTCTATTAGAAATTCAAGCATGTTTTTTTATATCAACTTCAGTATACTTATGTGTAGAATCAGAGTGGTGTTTGACGAAATAAGTATCCTGATAGCCAATCACTAGATATTTAAATTCTCGGGTACCACCTTTAGTGAAAAAGCAGTTGTCTATGATGCTAAAAAGTCTTTCTTTTAATTTTTTATGTGGAATAGTAGTGTAAAGAGTTGAGAAGTCATAAGTTTTGATACTTTGAATTCGAGAAAAATTGTGTGCCTTCAAATTTTCTAAAAGCTGTTAGAATTTTTAAGTATCCACATCTGATTTACACCGCTTCTGGAATAAGCAACTGTACAGTATTTTTCAAGTTTCTCCTTAACAGCTGTCAATATCTTGCTAAGGAGTAAAGATATTTGGTAGAACATATATATATATATATATATATATAATATATATATATATATATATATATATATATATATATATATATATATATATATATATATAGACTCTCGGTCTCTGTGACCTTATCTAAGGTGGCCAAATAGTATATATATAAATATAAATATATATATATATATATATATATATATATATATATATATATATATATATATATATATATATATATCTTTATTAAGTGACTTATGTCTTATGTGACCTAATTCTGATCTGCAAATTACTTTGATAGTCACTACACACACACACACAGACAGATATATGTATATATATATATATATATATATATATATATATATATATATATATATATATATATATAATTTGATTAGAAAATTTTATTCTAATTTGATATAGAATGTTGGGAAAATCCAAATGGCACACTCCTATAACAACTATTGATAGACAAACTATTCACTGTAGAGATTGGCTTGTACATGGCATATACTGCATTGATGACTGAGTTAATGAGGAAATTGAATTTCTTTGATTTCAATGAATGTTTAAATCAAATCTTAATGTAATCTATTTGAATATTCCTGGGACTAATTTCAGCACTTAAATAGCATAGACAGCTTATCTTCAGTACTAATTAATTCCTAATGTCATTAAACCATTTTAATAAGTATAAGTAACATAAGCAATGTATACTTTTTAGAAAATCTATTAAAATTGTTGCTCAACTGATAAAGTCTAACTGACAGAAAAGATCGTCTTGAGCATTATAACTTTGGTATTATGTTTATAATATATATATTGCTAACTAAAACAACCAGTACCAGTATCAATACCAATACTAGTATCAGTACTAGTACCAGTGCCAGTACCTGTATCAGTGCCAGTATCTATACAAGTATCAATTCCAGTATCATTACTAGTACAATTTCAGAACCAGTACCAGTTCCAGTATCTCAAACAATATGGTTAAACAGCCTAATTCTATAACATACGATATCAGTATTAGTACCAGTACCAATACCAGTATCAGTATCAGTACAAGTATCAGTAATTCGTATCAGAACAAGTACCAGTACCAATACCAGCGCCAGTATCAGAACCAGAACCAGTATCAGTACTAGTGCCAGTATCAGTACCAGTATCAGCATCAGTACCAGTACCGTTTCAGTACCAGTGCCAATATCTCAGACAATATGGTCAAACCGCTTAACTGTATAACAAACAGATGATTTATGACATGCAGTATATGACAGTCCTTTAAAAATAACTAAATATTCAAAACTATTATGGCTTCAGTTCAGGGCCCGGCGTCATAAAACTTGAGAATTTACTCAAGTCTGAGAATATTGACAAACACTTGGGTGAAATTTTTCAGACCTAAGTAATTCTTATGTTTTATGTTGCCAGGCCCAGCAGTAATCTTTGAATTTCAATGACAAATGTATTTCTTGAAGGACTGAATCTTACTGATATCCCATTATGTACTTTCTTCAGAGAAGAACAAAGATTCTTGGAAATGATGCCAAATTTACTGTGCTGCAAAAAAGCTTAACAAGTGCTCAAGGTGATCGTTTCTGTCAATTACACACAGTCACATAGACACACACAGACATAAGAGAGAGAGAGAGAGAGACTTGATATTGTCTATGTTGATATAAAACAATGTGTCATGAGCAGGCTTGACCAATATATGTTTGAGCACAGCCACAGCGCAGCGTTATGAATATCATGTTTACGGTTTTTTTCCCTGACTGATGTTGATATATCTTTTGTAATGATTAATACGTACGAGTCATTCCCCTTGAACCATCTAGAATATTTGTTTAATTATAAATATGACGTTTTGTGTCACAATCAACAATTACTCAGTAATATACTTGCGTCTAGTTTTAATGGTTGAAGAGGGTAAGCGGTAAAAATACCTATCTCATCCTACGGCAAGTAAACTGACACACTTTCTGATAAATTCATCTCTTAGGTTTCAGTAGTACTCGATCCCGCGCAGACCATAGATGATATTTTGATTTAACGTACTCGATATACTGTGGTCCCAAAACTACAGGAATTGCATCATAAAAGGTTGATCTAGTAGCTAAGGAAGCTGTCAATTGTAGAAAGGGCCATGGCTTCATGGCTTACACGATCACTCCTACACAGGCACCTGACGTGAAGTTAACAGAGTTATTCAATATTCAAGTTCAATGATGACTTTTTATGACTCATAAACTAAAGCACAAAATCTAATATATGCAAAAGTACATTTTACACAAGTTTGTTGGGGTCGAACGATTAGAGCATCCAGATTTGAATCATGAGGTATCTGACCTCTAGTCATGGTGATTTGGTATTCCGCTGGAGGATGTGTTTGTTATAACGTTTGCCAGTTTACTTGCGGAAGGGAATATTTATTGTAAACAGGGGCCCGATTTACGAAAGGTCCTATGTCCTTAATCCTAAGTCTTAGTCGTAATTGTCATAGAAATGATCAATCAGCGATACGTTGCCATGGTAGTTAGGACTAAACGTTAGGATTTAGGACCTGAACGCTGCAGTCATCATATGACTGAAAAAATGTTCGAGTCTGACGTAAATCAACAATACAGTAAAATCTGCTTTAGCGAATACATGTGTATAAAAACCACCTACTAACAAAGACTTTTTTTCTGTCCCTAATAATACAATTTGTGTACAAATCGACCTCTAAATAAAGAACACCTCCCTATAAAGACTGGTTTTGTTGTGTCCCTAAGGGGTTCTTTATATATAATCTTCACTGTATATTCAAATTCGAATCACCTGTATGAAGTTTGTGACTGTTAAAAACTTAAGCAATACATTTATTTGATTTAGAAGCGTTTTATTTATAATCAGATCATTTTTGTAATTTTTTTTACTCAGGGTTTTTATTTTTAATTATTTTATCTGTTCTTTATTCTTTACCCGACAATATCAGACTCAAGAAGCGTGTTCAAGCTAGAGTCATCTTCTATTTGTTTACATTATTGGTTAAGATCTCGAAGTCGATGACCTTTTTATATATTCTTTTCTTTTATCCATACATGGATATAAGAGTATGTACGGTGAAGTCTGGTAGCGACAGACGATGTTACAATGACAATGTCATATATTAATAGATAAAATACAGCCAGATGATATCCGGCACACACTAGGGTCAACATCTTGATAACAAATCTAGAAAACGCTGACTCTTTAAATTGATGATTTATGTTTTCCAACAAGGAAGGAATTTTGTTAGATTACAACAGAGCCTTTTGATGTAATATATTTTACAGAGCCTTTTGATGTAATATATTTACTCACGCTCAATAAACAATCTATATTATGTGTATTTTACATATCTAAGCGTAATTCTGCCGAGACTTTGTCGCTTTTTTGTTGCTCATTAGTCAAGCGTTGTGCGGTGTCTTATTTTTTAGGAGGGATGGCTCGTGAGGTATATATCTTTGTACCCTTTATCATGGCTTGTTTTTGTAAGGTATTACAAAATGATACACTTTACCTGTCAAGGTCGGCACGCGATTGAAATATTTTGTGAAACATCAATCTATAACATTGTAGTTATTGTTCGATTTCATATGCATTTCGCAAACATACACAAGATTTTACAAAACGAAACATCAATGACATGCTTAATGGATTTCTGTTGTAGAAAAGAACTTACCTGTACACACTGTAAATTGATATCAGTGAAAGTAAATAAATGAACTCAACTCTTCGTCACCGAAGAAATATGTAGGTCTGTTGATTTGCATTTCTAACGTTTTATGTTACGTAACTCAAAAGTTATATCGATTAAAATTCAGTACTTAGCCGGGCATTCTACGATGTCGTTAATAAACCAGGGAACTACATATTCGGTATTCGCAGGTTTTTTTTTTCAACTTGACGCGCCATGATTAATCGACTTATTATCTGCCTGCTCTCGCCTGCCATATGTCGTCTTTTAACCAAGGTCAATTGTTTGTTGGAATTTTCTCCCATTTCTCACAAGTATTTCATTAATATATTCAGAATTCTTTATGGGATAGATATTCTCCATATCGACAATTGATCAAGGATCTATTTTACAGCTTGTAATCATTTGGCGAAATCTCTTAATTTTTACGATAAAATGACAGTAGTTAAATTGCGATATAACATTTTTCTTATGGATTATCAAATAGTCCTAATAAAAATACCTCTGAAATGTGTCATTATTTCCCCATTTCTCTATATTTGTAATTACACTCTTTTGTCCATTAAAGATTGATATTTTAAAGAATTCTCTTTATAGAAAGGGTAAACGGTACCCTCTGAAACTGAATTTTATGCAAGATTAATTTATCTTAAAGAAGTATGCTTTTATGTTTGTATTCATGTATATATGTTTGTATGTATGTATGTATGTATGTATGTACATGCATAAATCTTACATATGCGAATATAAGTTGTTGGTTTAGTGCATATATATATATATATATATATATATATATATATATATATATATAAATATATATATATATATATATATATATATATATATATATATATAAAACTACAATCAGCACATAACATGAAAAAATGATATAAAAACATGGATATATTTAGTTTAAATCCTTGTTTGTATAACGGTGAGAAATACAAGAACTTGTGATAAATTGAAAGGTCTTGATGCACTAGGTGTCAATGCGGAAAATTCTGAATACATTTACATCAAAATTGATGATACAGCATTGTGCCAAATGTGAGTCAGCTTTCTATGTTAAATCAATGTTTTTTAAATACCGGCCACAAAGTAATGCTTGTGTCAATTCTTGTCAATTCACATATTTATAAAAAATGTATATTCATCATCTGATATTAGTATTAAACTCCTTTGAGACTTTATTTCTGAAAAGCAACATGTTCCCCTTGCAGTAAATACTTTGTTGACACCACTTACTATGAACAAGGAAGGAGATTATGCTGTAAATTTTGCTTTTGACTTACAAATCTTCCCGTTTTCATGAATAGAAACTGACACATTCCAATCCAATTTAGAAAGATAGTCCATAGATTTCAACACAAATGTGCAAACGTTTACAAGATTTCATTGAGTACATAAGTCAGGTTAATTATTTCTAAAAAGTTGATTTAGCATAGAAAGCTATGGGAAAATGATTTTAGTTGACTCACTTTTGGCATAGGGCTGTACTTTTTATCTTCCCCTATATATTTCATGCAAATACACAATTGTCCAAACTGTTTATTGAGAGTCATTTCTAGATAATGTTTTGATGAAACTTGCATCATTAAACTGAGAACATCTAATATATTCGTTAGGTATTTGCTTTAAATGTTTAAATTTCCTGTTTTAAAGATTCATCAACTTACAATTAGTACAATTGAATTCCTTATGTCACAATTCCCTATTTACACATATAAAACAGAATTTAAAACTTTGTATCTTCCAAAACTCATCATAATCTGTAACAAAACAAGGACAATTAATAACAGATCAAACAAAGAAACTTAAAAAAAAATTGTCTCGTGCACACGACTTAATATCTTTTTATTCCTCAAAAATTATGTCGTGCGCATGACTTAATATTTTTTTTCTCTCATTTTTTATGTCGTGCGTATGACTTAATATATTTTTTCCTGTTTTTTTTTAAAAGTCGGTCGCACGTGATAGTTATGTCGTGCGCACGACTTATTTAGCCAATGGCAAACATCTCACATCGACATATGTCTTAAAGTTAAACTAGAATTTGAGACGTAATGTGAATACTACAAATAATCTTCTTAGATGTAAGACGGATATCGATGAAATTTTAAGGATAATTGAAATGATTAATAACGTTTATGTAGGCTCCAAGAAAACAATTTTACCATGAAAAATAATAAAATACGAATACTTAGTCTTCTTCTGCCCCAAGAACACTTTGTTATACACCTATTTTGTATTATTGCATACATTGTATATGATCCATGGGTTCTGTATAACATTGAAAAGAAATTATACAAAGTTGCGAAAGCTTTAACATCATAATCCTAGTTCCTAATTCCTACGGGAACTCTTGCTAAATCAGATATTTATTCTGCAAGATCTTTGATGTAGCAAGAGTTTTCATAGGAATTACCTAGTCCCCCGCCCCCACCCCTGGATAGGCGAGGGACATTTTTTATAAAGCATGAAGGGTTTCAATAACCTTTATTAAACACCAACAATCGTGCGTACGACATAACTATCTCGTGCGCACGACTTAATATGTCGTGCGCACAACATAAAAACATAGGAAAAAAATTATTAAGTCATGCGCACGACATAATAAATGAGAGAAAAAATATTAAGTCGTGCGCACGACATAACAAATGAGAGAAAAAATATTAAGTCATGCGCACGACATAAAAATGAGAAAAAAAAAATATTAAGTCGTGCCCATGACATAATTTTTGACGAAAAAAATATTAGGTCGTGCGCATGGGATAAAATTTTTATTTTCACATGTCCCTTGCATACTTCCGTATTATCGTGAAAATTGTATTGAAATATTAATTGAATAGGAATAAAAATAAAAAAATGTTGCATCAATTCTGGCGCGTCACTGTACAATTTTTTGTTAAACATATCATGGCACTAGTAATGTGCACTTACATTTTCGTTTCTTCGAAGTGTTTGTTTGTTTGTGACATTTGTGATTTTTTTTTTACTTTTTATCTGAATTGTGTTTTACACCACACTCAACAATTGTTCAGGTATATGGTGGCAGCCAGTTTTAATGGTTGAGTAGAGAACCTGGTTACAATGTACCCGGGAAGAGGCCACCGACCATCCGCAAGTAAACTGGCAAACGTTCTCACAAAAAATCAGCTTAGGTTCCAGCGGGTCTTAAAGTGACCAGAATGAAGGGACTTCATGGCTTTAAGCCATTGACATAATTATTCGGTCACAGAGGACCCTGGTATTTGTATTTTGGTGATGTTGGTGTTTGAAAGTTTACCGGAATGTTGCTGCTTAATAATAATTATGCTTAAATCGGTGAATGATCAATAATGATATTAAAGTGATTTGGTGATGTAAGATAAAAAAGGTCAACCATATTGGCAACATTAATTTTTAAGTTTTGCGATTGCTAAAAAAAACAAAAACTTCCCGACTGGTGTGGTCATATCGGTACGACTCTTTCAAAAATTATGAACAAAACACGCCTTGGAACAGGATATTGTATGAGAAGGTCGGTCAATGTTGTATATCAATTAAAAATCATTATCGTTGACGAATCATCTACTGACAAAAACTCTCTGTGAGGCACACCACTGTTGTGACATTTTCTATTCTCTGAATTATATTTCATCAAAATAAATAAAAAAAACCAAAGAAAAGAACATACCATGCGTTAGTAAATATAGCTGCAGGATATCCTTTCCAGGCATACATTTTGTTTTCATTTCGGAAGCGAATTCCGATGGCAGCATAAATTATTTTTATGATTGTACAATTACCCTGCTTCTGAGCTCGAAATCATATTGCTATTATTTAAAGGGGACTCAAAATCAATAGACGGTTGGTCTAATTTTGACCGACATCACGCACTGAAATTCAGTAAATTTGCATTTTACCGTTCAATAAAGTATGATTTGTCTTTTAAAGAATGTTTTGCATTTTGACAATGTATATATAAATCTGATATATCAATCTTGTTTCTTTGTTAATGAATCTGTATTTATTATTATTGTGTCCCCTGAGCCAAATCCTTGTGGTTACCATTTGTGATTGTCTGTCGGCCGCTGTACGCCGTCAAAGTACTGAAAGTACTGATACGAGTTGATGGCAATCGTAAGTATTAATGAGGTAAAATACTCTCAGTGTACTGAATGCTTCAAGTTTTAATGAGGTAAAATTAGGTTTTATAAAAAAGTAACTAAAACTCGGGTCAGACATTTCGCCTAACGTGGGTACTGATGGCTTATTTATTATGCAACAAACTACATAGATCAGCGATAGGATTATTAAATTGTGTGCTTATAAACATCGTTCCATCGATATTAAATTTCTATGCGATAGGGCAGTATTATACCCTTACACTATACTTCCTATCAGTAGCCTTAAATCTCTATGTCAATACGTGTACATGTAAAACATTTCCCCAACTTCAAAGACAGCCGCGAGTTTCTCGTCAGTTAAGATCACGTGAATGAGGAATGACGCAACTTCTATGGCCAACTTCACAGACAGATATTGACAATAAACAGTAAGGGGAACTTGACCAAAAATGATTTGCATAATTATCCTGCGAAAGAATTGTTAACAGTCCAGTCTATCGCTTTTAATGTCAATTCTATCACAAGGGTATAATGGTAAAAAGATAATTGAAAAGTAACATTCTAAAGCAAATTTATGATATCTTAAAATTCATAAAGGACGCTGAACTTACCTTTTATAGCATATATTTCAATGTCTTGTCGACCTATATTTTTCAGCAAATTGTTACTATATTTTCATAATTTTAAATTGCAAAAATATACGAATAAAAGAGTGATTTGGAAATTTCAATCTTGAAGTTGAGTTTATGTTGCTGAAATGCACATACATGTGTAATTTTGCGACAGTATAATGTGTTATTAACCCCATACTGCAAAATGTGCTTTGACTTGTTCCCAATAAACAACTTAGCATAACATAACTGCGTTGATGTTCCATCAACTCGTAAAAATGTAAGATATTATCTACAGATCATTGTGACAAAGTGCCAAGGTCATAGGCACCTTAGAAAAGAGAATATATTAGTTTTTTCCCTTCTAGGAGCTGCATAAAGTTTGCAAACGAAAAGACCCTAGAGTCCTTAAGGTCCAAAGAGCCAACATTTAGTATGATTTTTATGATCAGCAAATTGTACATGTAATCAAACAGGTAATCAATGGTCGGGGCACGTTTGGACATCTTTGTTCCATGTGAAATACCTTCTCCAGGTAACCTGTATATAAATGAATATATGGAGTACCATCGTGTCACAAACCGATTAGGTATAGCTCCACCAAGATACAAGCGGGACATTCGAGTTCTTTCCAAAATCAAATCAATATAACTGTCTGTTTCCAGATATAGAGCTGTACGGGTAACACGTTTTGCTTTTCTGCTATTCCATGCTCTGTTTCTAATGCTCTAGTATTTTGAGCTGACAAGTAACCTTTCACATTTAACCTTTTTTCTATATTACACATGTTTTGTTTGTTTGTTTCTTTATTGTTGTTTAACGTCCCACACATATTTTGTTAACAGGACCCCCGTGGACGAGTGGTTAGAATATCGCGCTTTGAACCATGAAGTCTCTTACTTGAGAGAGGTTGCCAGTTTACTTGTGGAAGGCTGGTTGTCTCTTTGTGGGCACATTGTGACCGGGTTTCTGTCTGCAAATTTGTTGAGTGTGGCGTAAAACGCCATTTAAAATTCAAGGAAATCAAATGTTTATTAACTTTTGCCTGTTTATCTTGATATACATGTATAAACTCTCAGATACCAAAGTGTAAATCTTGCGTGTCAACCGATACATACGTTTTTACCTTTTTTTTCTCTTTTTGTGAGCTAACCACCGTGTAAAAGTGTTTCCCTGTTGTGTGATATTTTGAATATGAAATGAAATTCAAATAAGATATCTTATCATCCCAAAAAGTCAGAAATGTATTATGTTCGAACGCTAGCTTAAAGCGAAACAAACCTGACAGTTATATTTTTTGTTGTTTTCTTGTAAATATATCTATTACATGCATCTGAATCATACAGTTAAAATACAGAGTATAGAGCACTCATGCAATATGTAACGTCGTATTGCACTGTAGTTGGGTGCGGAATTTTCGCCGGAACTACTTTTCTAAATGAAATCCATGTCATCCAAAATATTAAATTGCGTCATTAAAAGCAGAATGAATTGTAAATTTCTGTAGACATATAGATAAAGAATAGACACGTTATGAATACAAAACCACAAAAATATTTCTATAAGTATCATCAAACTGCATGCGATCCTTGTAGCGGATGGATTAACCGCGAGCTTTCGTTGAATTCATCCGATACAGCGATCGCGTGCAGTCTGATGATACGGATAGTTTTGTCTGTATACTACTGTTTTAACACCGTATTTGTATTTATACCTATGATCAATATATTAAGAAGTAAATCTGAATAAACAAAGAAACCTCCATCAGCGCTAAATTTTGTATTTTGAAATCTTAAACAAATTCCAAAACCTGGAATCGAAGGCTACACATACTGTTTTATTGTTTAATTTACCGTTATTTTTAATTTGTGAACACGATTGAAATGCCTCCTAACGTGCCTACAAGCATGTATTTTAATAATTTAATAAAAGAATTTATCCAAATACAGATACCAATGTAAAGGTTCAAGAAACAATATACAAATCTGGTCAACATTGGACAAACACGGAGCTAGGGAAAACCCAGAGGTGGAATCAGGTGTGGTAGAAGTGTAAGCATCCCTTTCGAACGATAGAACTTATATTATCACATTGTTCACAGATTTTCCTTCATTTTAACGGGGAATGATTTACTTGTCAACCCCTAGGGTATTGACAAGCTACAAGCGCTATGACGTCACAATGCAATTTATGATGTAGGGTGTCTGTGGCATCTAGAATGCAGTGCATAATATTATACAATTATCGACTTCATTTCAGGAAAATGTTGTTTTCTTGGGTTGAAAACTCCATGTATTAACCGAAAATTAGGCGGTTAATTGTTTTATTACATGACATTTTATTAGTTTGACACCAGTGTGTAAATCCCGCAAATATCAGTTAGATGTGGGAGTCTAGCCACGTATTGTGATCTTATCAAGGATGAACAACTGAAACACAAGTTTAAACGGCTAAATGTGTTGCACTTCTAGTATTTTTAGAATCCTTCTCTTCCAATAAGGTTTGGTCACCATCACCATCAACAGTGGCGAAACGAAAACATTTGTTTACACTCTCGTCGTCTGTCATCTTAAATGCACTTCCTTGACGCCAAATACAGCTAGACAGCGCTGATTATTGGCTATGCAATGAACGCCGAGTGTGTCAACGTTCGGGAAATCCCTTGTGCTATTTTTGGGTACGACTCCGATGTGGTGGATTGTTATATCAACCTGCTTAGCGATTTATGGGTTAATATAACGATTGAGTTAGGACAGAAAGTATGAAACGAGCCAATCAGAAACTAAATGATAAGAGAGTCATGTAATAACAGATTTTATTTGGGTAAATCTATATATGTACAAAATGTATTTCAAACATGGGAGAAAAATACCCACATCTTACCTTGAGGGTATTTTTGAATGATAAATCCGAGGCTCGACGAGGGTTATTCTTCAATATCTTACCTTCGGATTAAGATTCCTTTGTCATAACCTCAAGGTAGAGATATTTTTTAGAAATAAATCACCATCACAATTGCTTTGAAAATTCAATAACTAATATCAGACAGTTAACTCAATATTTCAGGTAGTAAATTATTTACCAAAGTAATGATACCGACTGTTAATGATTGTAAATGCGATTCCTCATATGTGAAAACAACGTCTCCGTAAGTAGTTTGCCCCTGTATATGAAATGACCATATGTTGAACACGCTGACATATCTGATCATCTGGGAGCCATAAACACCATATACTGGCAATAAAAGGTTATTTCAACTTCAAATGTGGAAAGTTAATGATAGGAAAACCGAACTGATGTTCGTCGTATTAGTTTTCTTGTTAATTTCCCTTCCGTGTTTATAGTAAGTAAGTAGTCCAACTCGGAAGTGCCTTCGATTGATATATAATGGAAAACACATTTATTAACTCTTTGAAATAAGCTTGAATTCTTATTTCAAATAATTGATGTTTTCAAGAACGTTATATTTCATAAGGCAATATGTTTGCCTAGGGGCAATGTAAACTCTTGAGATAAGATCTTAGCATACTCGTATCTGAATTATTTAGCAAATACATCTTAGATAATTTCTAAAGCTATATTGATATACTGAATTAAATGTATAATCTGTTTATATGTCGCAGATATCCGACATAGGGAAATTTGCTCATCTATCAATGTATCTAGTAATCAACAGAGACGCATGACACAGTAAAATGAGGGAAGCTACTGGTCAAAGTGGCCGGTGGAATAATACATTAAGAGGAAATCGAGTTCAATGGGGGTCATGTCAGTATATCCTTAACTGAACATTATTTTAATTTTAAGAAATACTTAAAATTACATACCAAGCTATAATATCATTTCCAATTTAAAGGTATCCATTGTTTCAATGAGTATGCTAATTCAGATATTTACTCTGCAGTCTTGGTTGATTCTGGATAATGAGTAAATTTCAACGAAATATCGTAAACGGGTTTTCTTCAGATGAAAGACATATGGTACAATGTATTCATGAAATATTTTCTACTAATCATTGTACAGGAATTATCAAACAATTACAATAAATATATTTCACATCCATCATTAGAATAACTCGGAGGGTTATTGACAGGTAATTGATAAGTTTGATATACAAGACTTGTTTCCCCTTTGATAATAAACCTTATATCTGTACATAAACATACATATTTATGATGAAATATGATAATCGTAGCACGTTACCAGGCATAAAATGTTTACCTTTTATACAATGAATAACTTCAAGCGATATATGATGTCGTATGTGAAATAATTACATGCATTTTATTACATTATGATTATTACATTTTATGTAATGTTTTATCTCATATATATCCCAAAGAGACCATATGGTGGTTAGAATTACAAATATATGCAACAATCTTGCCAAACGTGACCCATAATATCAGGTATTTTTGTCCGCCATTAGTCTGATCATTGCAAATTAACTTTCGGTAATTTTTACGAAGAGTACCGAGTGTCCAATAGGCACGTGCGATTTGCAGTTAATATATAATCATTCTTATCACCTTTTGTGTTTATTTTCGTACATCATCATTCCATACCTAAATCAGGCAAAGTTGGTCTTTTACGTCGTTTTAAAACATTTGTTTCTGAAATTGTCCACGTGTCGGGTATATCGGGTGATCTCGTCCCATTCTTAACTCGTCCATTTGCATTCTCGGCTGTATCATTCTTGACGCATATGAACTGCCCAACTCCACCGGATATGGCGGCACGATTGATATACGCATAATTTTAACAGTTATGTTGTTTTGATTTTGGCAATGTCTACAATCAATTTTAGGATAACATTAAATATTGGAAAGATTATTTTAGCGTCATGGTATTTTTATTCATATATTCATCCGACATTTGATTCAGATATTTGAAATAGCGTTGAAAACCACATATTTTACATAATACTTTCCAATAAGTACACGTCCTGTATTTTTAAAATAAATATTTTACTTTAGCAGAAGTCGATTGTGTCAAGGGCCGAGAATGCTGATAGGCGTGTAAAGGACCGACATTTCCTTGACCCAATTAAGAAGTACATTTGTTATGGCGAAAGAGTTTATCTGAAGGATCATTGCATACGGAATACAGCCGAGTTTTTTAAGATACGGAAAACTTAATTCTAATAAAACAAATAATTTCGAAAAGAATATCTTTTACAACGTTTCACGTGTTTGATAATGTGTCTGAACACCAATTTTATCATATTCTCGTCTATATGTCATGGGGAAAAACCATCATTGTGACAGATTATATCTCTTTAAAGCGATATGAGCTGTCGTAGGGGAAAATTTTTACCTGCCCATTTTTGTAATATTTCATCTCTTATATATACCAAAAAGACCATCTGGTGGTAAGAATAAAAATGCATGTGTATAATTGCAACAATATTGTCAAACGTAAACCGTAATAACAGTTTTTGTTTTCCGCCATTAGTTTGAGCATTTCAAATTAACTTTCGGTAATTTTTACGAAGATTACCGAGTGTCCAACAGCCACATATTATTTGCAGTTAATATATATTCTATTCTTATTACCTGTTGCGTTTATTTTCGTACATCATCATACCTAAATCAGGCAAAATTGGTCTTTTCCGTCATTTCAAATCATTTGTTTCGTTTCTGATATTGTCCACGAGCCGGGTATATCAGGTGATCTCGATCCATTTTTAACTCGTCCCATCGCGTTCTCGGTTTTATCATTCTTGACACATATGAACTGCCCAACTTCACCGGACATGACGGCACGATTGTAAAACATGAAGTACGCATAGTTTTCACAGTTATATTGTTTTGATTTTGGCAATATCAGCATTCATTTTAAGATAACTTTAATGATCGGAAACATTTCTTTTAGTGATCTAATATTTTTTTATATATACATTCAGCCGATTTGCTTCAGGTGTTTAAAATAGCATTGAAAATCACATATATTACACAATGCATGTATTTCCCAATAAAATCACGCCCTGTATCTTAAAAGTGAACATAAAAACATAAAAATAGTCCGACTTTAACATACGCCGATTGTGTCAAGGACCGAGATTACGAAGCACATTTGATATGGCGAAAGAGTTTATCTGAAAGGTTATTGCCGGTTTTTAAGGCACTGGAAATTTTAATTCTATTGAAAAAAATAACTCCGAAAATATCTTTTACAACGTGTTTGATAATATTTTTAAATTTGAACACACATTTTATCATATTCTCGTCTATATATCACGGGACAAAGATCATCATTGTGACAGCTTATATCGCTTTAAGGAAGGGGTGTTCCATAAATTAAAATCATAATTCGTTTAGGAATATCAGACTTACACTTTCTTGTCTTTTACACTCACTATTCTACCCTAGATATAGGGGAAACTTATTCCTCCACGGCATCTGACCCCACCTGAATTCCACATGTCCAATATTCACCATTATTTGTACATTGTATCCCATAGGTTAATACTTTCGTATCTGTGAGTTTTACATGTGTAATTCTTATATTCTATACATACAATAACGTCAGGGGAATACTGTTTATTTTTATCTCCGCATGCCACACATACTTAAAAAGGTGAACGTTTCTAAACAGATGTTTATCTTTGAATACTGTTGTATTCACAAACGTGTTGAGATTTAAACAAACTTGTCAAATTTGTTGTGAGTCAGGAAGTTGTGATCATGGTATAACAGATGCATTGTAAACCTACTGTATGGAAATCGTCCCAAGTTAAATACCTTGCTCTACATTTTACAAAGTACCAATGGGTATTTAAAACTCCAAGTCCATTAAAATGCGATAAATACTATAGTAAACTGTATTGTATTAATTAACATTTTATTTTATTTTATTAATTAACATTTTACTTAATATAAACACAGACGGGAAATTAGCAACTAAGCTATACGATAAACGCGACGATTTCGGCTTTCCCATCGTAAATTTTCCACATTTAAGTAGTAATATCCCTCAGTCACCTGCATATGGAGTTTATATTTCACAAATGATCCGATATGCCAGGGCGTGCACAACATATGAAGATTTCATATACAGAGGTAAAAACTACTCACTGACAAATTATTGACACAGGGATATCGAAAACCGTGTTTAATGTCAACGTTCCGCAAATTTTATGGTCGGTATAATAGTCTTGTTTGCGACTACTCTGTTTCACTAAGTGAAATGTTGAGTTGCCTTTTCGTTGGCGGTTGTTGAGACGCCTGTACCAATTGTGACGAGGATACACTTCTAACGTGCTTCATTGGACTTGATTGTGGACTCACGGCGGGTGTGACCGGTCGACAGGGGATGCTTACTCCTCCACGGCACCTGATCCCACCTCTTGGTTTCCAGAGGTCCGCGTTTGTCCATTTTTACCGGATTTGTATCTATGTCCTGGACACCCTATTGATTTATACTTTGGTATCTGAGATTTTTATATTGTACTGTTTTAAATACTATACTGTGGTAGTTCTATTATTTTACCAAAGATAATGTATGTGTATTTAGATTAGCGCACTCATATTTTAGCGCTCTTAGGGGATATAGACTTATTAGTGCAATCTGAAATTTTCGCGATTAATTTCATTAGATATGTCGTGTATACAGAATGATAGGATGGAGACATTTTAGCGCTGCCCTTGAATTAGCGCAATGACTTGAGAGCGAAAGGCGCTAATATTAGACTACCGCTAAAACAAGTACACGTATAGTCTATTTAATAAAAGCCAAGGTTTAAGTCATACAAAAACAAATTCAGATACCAAAGTATAAATCTTTAGGATGACCAGATAAAGGTCACGAAGAAACTGTATTCAAGTGTGTTAAAAATCGAAATCTCATATTTGAAATTTGAACAGTAGGCCACTGTGAGCGCTCCATGTAAACAGTACAAACCCTACGTCCGCATTAACAAAGAAACTTTTTCGAAATTACTGTAATTACTTATTAAAGATCATCATTTTACCTCAGTTTCTTCGTTAATTATAAATTACAACGCATCGATAGCGAAAGTGTTCATAAATAAAGATAAAATTTAAAATGCTTACAATTAATTGATAATCAATTTTCTTTGGGAATAAGTTCTAAAGCGTTAAAGATAAAGACCAAATATTGTTCTACTCAGAGGAAATTATCACATCTATAATTGAGTGAAAAATAACAGACAATTGATTACCTGAATCGCACCTGTAAAACCAATGATGCATGTTATTGATCTACCTAATAAAATACGAAATTCCACTGTATTTTCTCACGGGAGACTCATTTAAGATCAGCTAGGATCATTTTCAATTTTCCAAACCAATGTTCTGGATAATGATATAGAGTTAGTTACAAAACATCATTAATTATAAACATATCTGTATCTTTGAGAGTACATTTAATGTCATTATAACGGTTTGTCCAAATGTGTGGGGGGGGGGGGGGGGGGGGGGGGGGGGGGGGGGGGGGGGGGGGGGGGGGGGGGGGGGGGGGGGGGGGGGGGGGGGGGGGGGGGGGGGGGGGGGGGGGGGGGGGGGGGGGGGGGGGGGGGGGGGGGGGGGGGGGGGGGGGGGGGGGGGGGGGGGGGGGGGGGGGGGGGGGGGGGGGGGGGGGGGGGGGGGGGGGGGGGGGGGGGGGGGGGGGGGGGGGGGGGGGGGGGGGGGGGGGGGGGGGGGGGGGGGGGGGGGGGGGGGGGGGGGGGGGGGGGGGGGGGGGGGGGGGGGGGGGGGGGGGGGGGGGGGGGGGGGGTGGCACGCTAAAATCACATTAACGAGTTAAACTTAAGGTTTTCTAAGATAAACTTTGCTTTTCTCCAATTAAACCTATTTTTCTCACTTAACACTAGTTTGTCTCCAATTAATGGGAGTTAACTGGAGAAAAACAGATTTAACTCGTTCATATGATTTTTGTGTGTCAAACAATTGTAAAAAACTTTGACAAGTATACTGTTCCAACAGACCGTGCGTTATATATCATTTCATATGAAATTGATTGTTTACGTTGTTGCATTTTTTATTATAACAAAATTAACATTCAAAGAGTAACAAATAATATACCAGCCACTTCAAAACATTCAACACAAATTGAAAACAATAAGTTAAAGTGAAAAGTATGATATGGCACCGGGTATTATCAGTAAGAGCATAAAATTTACTTGATTAATATTCGTAGTTAATAATAATAATAATAATAATAATAATAATAATTATAATAATAATAATAATAATAATAATAATAATAATAATAATAATAATAATATTAATAATAATAATAATAATAATAATAATAAATGGAAAATCACGCTTTAAATCCAGGTTATCAAACTGTTCCTTGAAAGTGTATTTCAAGCCAGTTATTACATTTTTAAAAGAGAAACTGCAGTCTCTGTTGCCAAGCGGGTCGAGCATAACGTTCTAACCCACGAATGATCTCATCTCGAGTCAGTGTGGGTTCGAGATCCGATGGAATCCAAGCTGATTCTGTGAGATTTGCCAATTTACTTACGGTTAATGATTCTTACCTCGCTTGTACATTTTGACCCGGTTTTCTGTTCCGTTGTTTAAATTGGCCGTCATCATATACAACTGAAGTGTGTTGAAGTTTTTAAATGTGGCGGAAACACCTTTCTTGAAAGGCAAAGAAGAAAAGAGGGTGGTTATCATTTAAATTATTACGGAACGGAGTAATTTATAGAGACAAAAATATCCCATAGATTATATGTTCACAAACATTGTAAACAGAAACCACAAGCCGTTCAACTGTATAGACATTTTTTCTTCCTTCTCTGATATCGATATCAGTGCATTTTTAACAGCAATTTCATTCATTTTTATACTATTTTCACTTTAAAAACTGATACCTTTCATAATTAAACAAGTAATGGGTACGTTTAGATCCTCAATAGGATTACCAAGACATGTATGCCTGGACTGGTCTATCTGATTTCCAAATGATAAATTACACATTTTACACTTATAAGGTCGTTCCCATATACGTTGACAGCACTTTTTCTTATTTTCCCTGCTGTCTCTTCCACGATTTGAATCACTTGGACTATGTAAATATGGTCCGTGACTATTTTTGTCCGTGTTGGAACGGGTACCAACCTGTCTATTCTCCTTATTTGGTATTAATGTACTTGTGATAAACGTATTATTTTGATATTTCGTTGATATATCAATCATCTCCGACCCATCGGATTCCATTTTTTCGATAACATTTTGTTTTTCTTCAGATATTATATGGTCATGCTTTCCTTTGTCAAATGTTATTTTCCTTTGCCTAAACATAGACTGATATCTAGACATAATGCGGGCATGCGTTTTCCCGACGAGAGAAAACCGGTGTGGTATTTTGAAAGAACCGTAACCATATCGGTTAAGTATCAAATCCTCTGTACAATTCCGGGAATCCGAGAATTCTGTTAATTTCAATGCACTAGGATATGTCTCTTTCTGTTTATCGTTAGTCTCATACACTTTCACATGGACTTTTTGATGCCTCTCCAAGTTACTTTTGTGACTGGTAGCGTACGGACAGCTTGGACAACGAAAGTCTTTTTGGCCGCTGTGGACGGTTAAATGTCTTCTCAAAAGAGCTTTTCTGCAGAAATTCCTTCCACAAATATGACATTTATAACCGGTTTTGTGATTCAATATCACATGTTCTCTGAGGGAAGCTTTTGACTTAAATATTTGACCACAGCATTCAAGGAGTTTAGAAGAATCATGATGCATGGTGATGATGTGTCTCTTCAGGTTATTTTTACGATCTGTTACATAGGAACAATGGGGGCACCTTGATCGCCTCTTACCCGGTGCGACAATGTAGATGTTCTCCATTCTGTAGCGAATAAAATATATGTTTACTACCTTTTCTCAGCTGCTGGAAGTTTACATAAAATAATATATATATATCAATACAAAAAGAAATATTTTGTAGAATGTTATATGCTGTAAAAGAAAACAAATTATTGCAAACAGCTAACCCAGCTACTTGTTTATCGGAAAATTATATCCTGGATTGTTTAAATATTTACAAATCTTTCGAATCTCTGCATTGAACAGAGGTCCGTGTTTTTCCAATATTCACCATATTCGTATGCCTCCCGAACGTCCTTACCAATAATACTTAACTTTTTAAAAATATGTTTATATTTTACCTTTATACCCCAATTCAAGTTTTATTTCGACATTGATCTAAATACATATATATGTTCTTGTGAAATGGATAATAATTTTGGTAAAATTAAAAATACTTACTTAAATATGACGTTCTTTATTTAATTTCCTCCAAATTCTTTTGGAATAGTTATTTCACCAATTTTATATCTAGCATGCAGATCCTAAATCACTATGCAGATGCACATCTGAATATATATACGAAATAACACGTGATTTTCTGTGCAAAATCTATTGGTTAAATAAATGTGTTTGATTTTATGAATGAAATAAACGTAGAATTTTATGAATGAAACGAAGGTAAGGTATATTGATTTAGATAAAGTACATGGGAGCATATTTAATCTTTATTTCACATGTTTAAATTTATGAATGAAATCTGGGAGAAAAGATTATTCATGTTATTTTCCGCTTGAGTAAACGCGTCTCTGACGTAGTAAGCGAGAAATTTTAGCTCTTTGTATGTTCATCTGCCCTTTTAATTGTTAAATATTTCCGGTTTTTGTGAATGGAGTTTCTTGATACATTACCTCTATCCTTGTATGCTTCTGTTATTCTAAAAACAAGTTATCACACCCATTAAACACAAATATCAGATATTAGATTCAAAGAAGACAATATATATATATATATATATATATATATATATATATATATATATATATATATATATATATATATATATATTTATATATATATATATATATATATATACATGTTGCTTGAACCTAAGATGATTACACCGGGAAATATGTTAGTTTCCTTGTGTGTAACCGATTTCGTTTTCATTATTATTTTGTAATTCAATTTCTTTACCTTTATACTGGTTGTCAATGTATAGGTTGCAATGTTAAGCCTTGAACCTATTAAGTAGAAAATTATTCCGTTCCGAATTTGTAATCGGACGACTACGAATATCTTTGATAAGATCATATATTTCGAATCAGCGACTCAATATTTTGTCGGTATTGTAAATATTTATTTAACATGAATAAACGTTTAATTTGATAATCTTGCATCAGTGTTGATATTGGAATTTTATTTGATTTAACGGCGTTGTATACCGGACTACTGTATATAATGTCTTATTACCTTTCGTTTATATAATAATGTTTGCATGTTAGCTGATCGTGAATTACATACTTTATATAACAATAGTTTTTTTATTGTGTAACTTACACTATAGTTCAATCTGTTTTAGTGTAATAGGCAATATAAAATATGAATTTACACACGAAGCCAGCTGCCAATGTATAACATGGTGTGCTTCCTGTAAAGTAATACAAATAAAAATCGAATGCTGACTTTCACCACACAAGAGACAAGTGTCCATACGACATTAAACTAGAAGTGCTTGTTCTATCTACTCTGACCTTTATACTCCAGCGAACTTTATGGAAGTGTCATTTGCTTACTTTTAAATTGAAGATCAATTCAAATGTGAGCACATGACTAAGTAGTCATGTGCTCACTTTTGAATTGATCTTCAATTTAAAAGTAAGCAAATGACATAAGTAACAAAACTTCTAATTGTTCGAGACTATTTTGCAGTGGTAATAATAATAAAAAATCATTTGTTAATTCGTTAACCAATGGAACTCGGGATCTCCGTGGACAAGTGGTTAGAAAATTGCGGTTTGAACCATTACTACTGGTTCAGCAAAGATTCAAGCCCAGTAGGAACCAAAGCTGATATGAGAAACTTTGCCAGTTTACTTGCGGCAGGGCGGTGGTCTCTTTTAGGGTATATTGTAATCGGGTTCGCTCCTCAGGCAATAAAATTAGAAGCCACCATAGAACTGAAAAACTCTTAAGTATGACGTAAAATACTAATAAAACTTAAAAATTCCATCAATGGAACTAACAGTATTTTTTCTATCCACGGTTTTAATGTATGAACATGTCTTGCAAGTATATAGGATATATATCGAATAAAATTTATAAAGTATGTTTCTTATTGATAAAGGAACAAGGTTAATAACGGGGCTTTGTTGATGCCTATAGGCTATCAACTGTTACGTACATGGTTATCCAACAAAAATACATATCATTAATTCGAAATTGATGATTTGATACTAAAGTATAAATCAATAGAATGTCCAAGACATAGATACAAATCCGGTAAAATGGACAAACACGGACCTCTGGAAACCAAGAGGTGGGATCAGGTGCAATGGAGGAGTAAGCATCCCCTGTCGACCGGTCACACCCGCGTTGAGTCCACAGTCAAGTCCAATGAAATACGTGAGGAGTGAATCCACGTCACAATTGGTACAGATGTCTCAACAACCGCCAACGAAAAGGCAACTCAACATTTCACTTAGTGAAACAGAGTAATTGCCAACGAATATTATACCGATCGTAAAATTTGAACGTTGACATTAAACGCGGTTTTCAATATCACTAAATAATTTGTCAGTGAGTAGTTTACCTCTGTATATGAAATCTTCATATGTTGTACACGCCCTGGCATTTCGGATCATTTGTGAAATATAAATTCCATATATTGGGTGACTGAGGGATATTACTACTTAAACGTGGAAAATTTACGATAGGAAATCCGAAATCGTCGCGTTTGCCGCATAGCTTAGTTGCTAATATCCCGTCTGTGTCTATATTAAGCAAAATGACTAAGTATGAAGCGTGTGTTCTTGATTCTGTTGTATGTTTAATTTCCCGTTTGCTGGGATATATCGCATTGACATATATATGAAAATTGTCATTATTAATTGACAAAACTGAGTGGTATTAAACAAGATACTTATCGAGATGTGCCAAAGATATCAAATATAAAAAGGGGTAACATACAGTGTACTTCCATTGTTAAAATCCAAGATGACCGCCTGTCAGCCATGTTGGAATCCAATTTCTCTGAAAATGTCATATGCACAACTAGACCTCACGGATAACCTTAATCTTAAATTTCAAGGAGATCTCCTCAGTCCTATCTGAGAAATAGCAATAACAAACTTCCTTTGGTCAAAATCCAAGATGACCGCCTGCCGGTCATGTTGGATTATGATCTCTCTGAAAATGTAATATGCACAACCAGATCTCAAGGGAAACCTTCTTGTCAAATTTCAAGGAGATCCCTTCAGTCCTTTCTGAGAAGTAGCGGTAAAAACTTCCTTTGGTCTAAATCCGAGGTGGTCCCTTGTCGGCCATATTGGATTCAGATCTCTCTGAAAATGTAATACACACAACTAGACCTCAAAGAAAACCTTGATGTCAAATTTCAAGGAGATACCTGTAATACTGTTTGTGAAATAGCGGTGGTAACAAGAATTGTTCAGGACGGACGGACGGACCACGGACGCAGGGCGAATTGAATAGCCCACCATCTGTTGATGATTGGCTAAAATATCAGATACCAAAGTATAAATCTTTAAGATGTTCAGGATATATAAGATACAAATCTGGTAAAAATGGACAAACACGGACCTCTGAAAACCAAGAGGTGGATCAGGTGCCATGGAGGAATAAACATCCCCTGTCGACTGTTTGTTTGTTTGGTTGGTTGTTATTGTATGCAATACTTAAACATTTTTCTGTCATATGTTGGCAGCCAGTTTTACCCGAATACAATACACCCGGGAAAATACAAGTAAACTGTCAAGATATCAAGACATCAAAGGAGAACTTCAAGTACCACTCAATGTAAACTTTCATGTCTTCAAGTGAAAACTATAGTTACTTTTTCCCTTATCTGTCCTATTAGTTCGTAAAATTTACAACTAAAAGGGCACATAACCCTGTACAATAAAATCATTGACTCACGTTCACATTTTTTTAGATTAACACATTACGGCATCGAAAAGTAATTCTAAAAAGTAGTTTAGAAAAAGGACGGCATTACGTTATGAACCTGATATCAGATAGCCATCTTTCCTGTGCATAAAAGTCGGGCATTTAACAGTAAAATATATTCAAATCAGCAGATGTTGATTCATATGGCTTTCTTGAATTTTTCTGAATATTAACGATCATTTGCAAATCCATTTATACAACTGTTGACTAGTTAGAAACAAAAGGAATAATGGTTTTTATAAGTTAAGTCAGTGCTTATGAATAATTACTGATCATTTTTTCAGTAAATAATGTTGGCGCCTGTTCGTTCATCAGTTTTGACTATATGACTATTGTAATTGATTTAGATGTCTTTTATATATCTTTCGTTGTATATTCCATTGTATTTTGCGTGCTTGACGGTCGTTTACATGCTGTGGTAATGAAATCAATTGGTCTGATGGTGATTCATATTTGTTTTCGTTCATTTATCTGCAAAAATCTTATCTTACAGCCCTGGGGACAAGACCGTGCTTTTTAGGTTTTGTAAAATGAATTTTCTTTGAATTTCAGCGATTTGATTGAAAGTCAAAAACATTCATCGTCTTAGATAAATTGCTTCGGAATAACGTCAATTTTATCTTTCAGAGGTTAATAGTTTTCGGTTTAACATATGTTACAGCAAATGTCTTAATTATAATCAAACAGGGACGGAATATGAATATGCATGTATATATTTATCTTATTTCGTAAAAATTAGGATATTATGTATCTTTGGTGGCATCTGAAATTTAAATTTGTCTTTTAGTAAATGTGAAGGACTTTGAAAAGAAAGAAAATTGCTTGAAAAGACATAACTAAATGTATAAAATTTGATTGTCCCATTTCTATTTACTTACTTAACTCCGTTATCTAGTAGGTGGGCGGAATCTCCTTACCTCAAAATACACGGGACCGCCCCTATTACTTCAAAATATCCGGAATTCGTAATACCCAAAATTCTATACGCGCATTAGCTGTGGAGTTTTCTTTTTTAACAAACAAATTGGTATAAATAACAAAAAAAGAGATATGTACAGACATAAATTTTTTTAAATTCATACGTATTTTGTGAAAATTGTTCGAGAAACCCAGTTTGGCAATGCCACCCTGGATCTGACCTTATTTTCACAAGATAATTTAGAAATTTAAGATTTCTCTAGCTGTGTATAGTTTTTATTTTGTATTGTACATCAAGTGCAAGTAGTAAAAGTAGAAATAATTGAAATGATTGTTTGCTAAACACAGCTAATTTAATGCCCCTGTAATTGACTTATTTTTTCTATCAATAAAAGTTGTACCGGCTGTTCAATTTTGACATAATTATGCGGAATTTCAATTCATAAAATTTCGAAATAACTAGATTCCACTGTATATAGGTAAATTATTATAATATCTAAACAAAATAAAGTATGTGGTAACTGTACAGCACTTCTTATTTTACAACGTTACAATGGCATTATAATCATTGTTAACTTTTATACATAGCCAAATGATGAAGAACAGTACTACAAAGGATACAAAGATAAAGATGTTTGACCTTAAAATCTAAGGTCAATTTATAATCTATAATTTATAATACTAGCATAGACTAAGTAGAAAAAACATCACAGCAATAATCATCATCATCATCATCCTCATCATCATCATCACTGGTTATAATATACACAAATCATTAACAGAATAGAACATAGAACATCACGACTCCGACCGTTTTTAACATAACATTATCAGAATAAGAGCGGTCCTGAAACTTAAAACAGCAAAAATAAAATTGACATAAAACTAAGAAAGTTGTGCCAGTGACGTCGTTTTCCGGGAATCTGGGGTTTCCATGGCAGAGTGGTTGGAGTATCGCACTTTAACCATGAAGTGCATTTCACCTCTGATCAGCATGGATTCGAGTTTGACTGGAGCCTGGATTTTGTGGGAAAGTTTTTAATAAAATAAATCATATACAAATAATTGGTTACAGACTTTTCAAATGGACTGCATATTAAGTATACACCAAAAACATTTGAATAAACATTTTCAGAACATCATGTGTGCACAGTGGAAAAAGATAATGTGACGTATCAATGATGAAGGAAAGGGTTTTCATATAAAATATTCAATGCTATTTTTCTTAAAGATTTCAACAATTCTCCACTTATTTAGGACTTTCTCTTTTGCATTTTGCTGGAGGAAATATATGGATGATAAATCATTTTTCTATAATGGATTAAAAAGAGTTAACATAAAGGCCATGTAAGAGTGTTTTGATATTGTTGACATAGCGATATAAACATTTTTATTAGTAAAATTAAGATATCGAATCCTACTATTTTTTTTTATTATCATAATTTTGTTATAAATTAAGTATACATTTTATGGCTTTTGTTCAAAAGTAATATTATATTTTTCTGAAAATGAGCTAATAAGACAAGTCCAAATTGTTTGACTGTTAGTGCATTCCCAAAACAAGTGGAGAAGTGTTTCTCTGGAGCCGTTACAGAAGGTGCATTGCTGATTTTCTAAAAGGTTCATTAAGGAACTATGAAAACACGTTATCCCTCTGTATTTAGTGATCCAGAAGTGGTAACCGAGCTGGATAGATTACATGACCAATATGTACTGGTCCCAGCAAACAAAGCCTCCGATAATATTGTTTTTATTTGTAAGGCACATTACTCTTATTGTTTATTAGAAGAACTAGGATTTAATACGAATTCTGGTTATCCTAAATACACACGTAGCCCACTTTTAAAGGACGAGATCTTTCAAAATCACGTGTCCGTATTACGTTCCTTTGATCTACCTACAACTATTTCTGAATTTGAGCTACCATATTCATATGGGATACCTAAACTTCACAAAACCCCATATAATATTGGTACATAGCAGGATCCAGTACAGTTGCTTATTCCAGAAGCGGTGTAAATAAGATGTGGATACTTAAAAATTTTTAACAACTTCTAGAAAATTAGAAGGCACACATTTTTTCTCAGATTCACAGTATCAAAACATACGACTTCGCTACTCTTTACAAAACAATTCCACATAAGAAGTTAAAAGAGAAACGTTTTAGCATCATAGAAAACACCACTCTTATTCCTCACACAAATACAGTGAAGTTGATATAAAAAGATACTGGAATTTCTGATAAACAATATATTTATAATGTTCGGAGACGTGGTCTTTCAACAAACGAAGCAGACTTCATTCAGAAACTGCTGAATCAAAAGAAGAATAAGTTAGCGATATCCTTTAATTTGACGTTTAAATATATCGACGACGTTTTGTCAATTAATAATGACAATTTCGATACATATGTCAATGCAATATATCCCAGCGAACTAGAACTTAAAGATACAACCGAATCAAGCACACACGCTTCATACTTAGACGTTTTGCTCACTATAGACGCAGACGGAAAATTAACAACTACGCTATAAGACAAACGCGATGATTTTGGCTTTCCTACAATCACCCGCATATGGAGTTTATCTTTCATCTTTTTGATGTCAACGTTCCGAAATATTACGGTCGGTATAATAGTCTTGTTTGCGATTATTTTGTTTCACTAAGTGAAATGTTGAGTTACTTGTTCGATGGCGGTTTTTGAGACGTCTGTACACGTATTTCATTTTCATTTGGTGTGACAGGTCGACAGGGAATGCTTACTCCTCCATGGCACCTGATCCCGCCAATTTTTTTACCAGATTTGTGCCTATATCCTGGACATCCTAATGATCTATGCTTTGGTATCTGAGATTTTTAAAATATTTCTTTAATTTTGAGTAAATGAAGAAGATTCTTAGACCATATACAGAATTCTTAATTGTAGAGTTTTGAGTTTTGTATTTTGTTTCTATGAAGGACAGGAATGGATGTGTTTCCGTTGATCGGTATCTAATAATATATTTAGTGAATTTTGCCATTCTCATGAGAATTTATGCAAAGCAATTTTTTTTCAAATACGACTTTATATAAAAATTTCGAAGATGTTTCATATTTAGTTAATTTTTTATATGTTTTCTGATGAAATTTCATCAAGTCTTTTCCCGTAATTCTTTTCTATCATCTTGGTAAAGAGTTTATCGGACTACTGTAGTAAATCTTACATCTAGATCTACCCATATATTCATAACAGATTCTAAATTGCTTTAGTACTTTTAAAGGTGGACTAGGAAGGACAGGTAGTATTTGTACTGAAGGAAATGTTAAAGTTTTTACTACTGATACTTAACCTACTTGTGAATGATTTCTCAGAGACCATTTAGAAAGAAGTGATTTAACCGACTCAAGTTATAAATGATTTTAACCGTATAGTGATCATTGCTTAACAATTCATATTTGATTCCTTTGAATTGAATTTACCAGTATGAATCCATAGATATTTTTCTGTTTCAATTTTCTCACCACATCCGCATTTTGCTCCAATCCTAATTGCTTGTGATATTTCAAAATTTGTTTTTAGGCCGAAACGTTGACCAGATTTGTTACAAATAATGCTATGTTAAGGAGGTAACATCATTATCTAAGATTTAAGTGAAGTCATCTGCATATTGACCTCTTGTGTACTTCGATTTGTCCAAGTTAACACCTATTATCTAAGAGCGAACTTGATGGCGGCAGTCAATAATTCTATACAAATAATAGATATATACGGCGATAAAGGATCACCTTGTATAAAACCTCGGCTTACAGAGGGAAATCAGAGAGATAGCTTTGTGTGAAAGTTTTCTTGCTGAAGAATTGTGGTCTCTTCCTAGGCACATTGTAACTGGGTTCTCTCCTCCAAAACATGACTGAAATGATATTGATTGTGGTTTTAACACCAATAAGACAAACAAACATCTGGAAATCTGTATCAAATTGTCGTACATATATTTGAATATCTGAATATTAAATGGTTTTTACGCCACACTTTAAAAAATTTTTTAAGATAAATGGTAGCAGCCAGTTTTTACTGGTGGAGGGGGACCCGGTTACAATGAACGCGGGAAAAGACCACCGACTTTCCGTGTGTAAACTGGAAAACTTTGTCACAAAAATCAGCTTAGGTTTCAGCGGGACTCGAACCTGCGCTGACCAGAAGTGGGAGACTTCATGATTTAAAGCGCGATGCTCTAGCCACTCGGCAACGGAGGCCCCCGAAGTTTCGTAAAAATGGTATTGACGAACAATAACTTTTATTTTGTTAAGTATAGTATTAATAATTAACTTTTCTTTCTAATGTTGATTTAATGTTAATTGAATGTCTTTGTTTTTTTATAATACTGCATAACTGTTATATATTAAAAGCTTAAATACTGATATAAATCTTAATGATTGTAGATATAAACCATCTCAGATACCAAAGTATAAATCCTAAGGATGTCCAGGACACAGATACAAATCCGGCAAAAATGGACAAACACGGACCTCTGGAAACCAAGAGATGGGATCAGGTTCTATGGATGAGTAAGCATTCCCTGTCCACAGTCAAGTCCAAATGAAATACGTGAGGAACGAATCCTCGTCACAATTGGTACAGACGTCTCAACAACCGCCAACGAAAAGGCAACTCAACATTTCACCAGTGAAACAGAGTAATCGTTTAAATAAATAAATATTAAACTTTTGATGTAACATCACTGTCCTGATTCCAAATATCCCCCTTTATGTGTCCATTTGCCCTGACTCATTTCTGAGATCCTGAAACCAGAAAACTGGTCAAGTCTGAGAATGGTCTCAGTTTGACCTGCTCATCAATCAGATTTCAGGATCAACCAAAGTTGAGTAAATTATTCAAACTTAAGTTTAATGGAGAATGCATATTTAAAATTAAAAATATTCTCAGACTTTTTAATTTATGATTTTTAAACAAGTTGGCCCTGATCTGTAGATATCAAGATAAAGTACCACATCCGGGTTCTGTCAGAAACCCTAAAAATTCTGTTTATTTATTTATTTTTTTTAAAATAGGGGTACACCTATAAACGTAACGTAAACGTAAACGTAAAACGTTTTCCATGCATTACTGTAGCTCTAATTATTCATGCCGGTCACCTCTCTAATGATAATTTAGACTCGATGTGTTTGTAAAGATGTGTCAATTTTGACCTGGGTAGACCTATACATAATTCTTTTGCAAACACTAATAGATCTAGGCGATCAATATTTATGGCATTGTGTTATTCTTATAAATCTAACTGGATATTAACCGCTTCATCTGGTTAATTTACAAATTCAGCATAATCTGAATATTTATGATAATATTAAAACGATACAAATTTAGCACGCACATGTACGTAAAGGTCACGCGTGAATCAGCCTTTTCCATTCTTATCTCCGAATGAGCAAGTCAAAAAACATTTCAAATAAAATTATGCAAATCAAATTGTGTATTATTTTCTCTATTTTCAGTTTCTCTGTCATGAAAAATTCACGTCCGAATGTCCCGGAGACAGACAAAACTTATATTCCTTTGGATAATCGATGTTTTAATTACTTAGATATTTGATATCTCAAGCGATACAGACAATAAATGGAATTAAAACGAAGCATTCCGAATGCAATTATATAACGTTGTAAACAGATATTATTGAATTATTTCTATGTTTAGGCCTTTCCTGCATGACATTGGGAGTAGATTTTGTACAAGATATACTTTAATTGGTAACCATTGATACCGAATACGACTCACTCATTCTCTGATAATTTGATTTGGAAACCTGTATCTTTTATGTATTCGACAGAGAACGACTGTAGTTAGTGTTAACAATATGTCCATCTTTACTAGGATAAATGTAACACGCACATGTGATGATGTTTTATATTGATTGTATTTAAATTAAGTAAACAATGGTACACAAATATTGTAAATAAGTCCAAGCATTCAAGTACTAAAACTTATAGGATATTAACTGATGCTAAATCAAATGGCTCTTAGTGAAACATTATCACTGGTTTATCTCATTCACCCCTAAAAACACATTTGGGCTGACCTATGTCATTGAATTATAGAAGTCCTTTGTTTTTCAGGGGTGGATGAAAATGAAACTTTCAAAGAATAGGGCCCGAAGTCACCAAAATTACATATCACTTAGGCTCAATTAAATTTTCATGCTTTAAAGATGGAAGTACTCATACGTTATGCTATAACTGGACATGTGTGTACAGTGATAGAAATCAACTGTAAATATTGATGAAAATTATTGCTCATCAAAAAAAAACCTATATTAGTATTATATAGTAATACTTTAAAAGTGGTTTGAATTAGATTGACGATATGTACTCAATAAATTAATAATAGTATGATTTTATACCAGTATTAGACAGTCTGAATATCAAAGAATTAAGTTACCCATCTAGTAGTAAGATTTAAATCCTCCTCCTAAGAGACAATCTCATTCATTCCTCATGAACGAATGATTCGTTAGTAACTGTATGAATATAATATATTATGGGGTTAATAACATATTATATTGACGGAAAATTACACATTTATGTGCATTTCAACAACATAAACTCAACTTCTATATTAAAATTTCCAAATCACACTTTTATTCCTATATTTTTTATTTTTGAAATGACAAAAATATAGTAACAAATCACTGATAAATATAGGTCTACAAGACTTGTTGAAATGTATGCTATTAAAGGTCAGTTCAAAGTCCTTTATGAATTTTAAGATGTTATAAATTTGCTTTAGAATGTTACTTTTCAATCATATTTAACATTATACTCCTATGATAGAATTGGCATTAAAAGTGATTGACTGAACTGTTCACAATTCTTGCGCAGCATTAATATGCAAATGAGCTTTAGTCAAGTTTCCCGTACTGTGTATTGGCAAGATATCCAGTTCCTCCACCTCGAGGAATTTTCTGACACATCTGAGTATAACTGAACTTTATTGTGAGGTGATGATAATTGTATGCACTCTTTTAAGTCACTCAAACTATCTATATCACTTGTGCGAATTCTCCGTTTTGCAATCCCAAACATTCCATAGACCAGACATCTTGCATGATACGGCTTCATTGTCCTCATGTAGCCCATTACCAACCCTCCATGCTAGATAACTTGTTATGATCTAAAATAATAAGTGAAAATATTGTTTCAATCAACACATGTACACTTACTTACCAGTACTAAGAGATGCAAAACTTCCATCATTTGCAACATGCATCTCTAGTATAATACTCAAATATAGAAATGTTATACAGTGAAACCTGTCTATAAATACCACCAAGGCAAAATGATCAAATAAATCTTTATAAGCATTTTGTTATTCTATTTGCTCAGTGGAATTCTACATAAATGGTATGTTTGAGACCACAGGAAACCAATCTTTAAGACCAGGTGGTTGTTATAAACAGTTGGCACTATACAGAGGTACATAACAATAGCAGTGGACTATTTTGGACACAGGAAAACAATCTTTATGAACATGTCTTTGTATACAGGTGTTCCCTAGGGCAGGTTTTAATGTAGTTATAGCATATTTTCTATACTGCTAAATTTTTAAATTGACTCAATCTAGCTGTAGGTTTATCAGTAAATTAGTAATTTAGGCTCTTATATAATAAAAGTAGGTCATGTTTAAGATAAAAATAAGTATTACAAAAGTAATAAAAACAAATGTACAGGCTTATTATTGTAATGTTACCTGATTTTTATTCTGACCACCACAATTATCAGCATTTAGGAAGCAGGTCTTCTCACCTTCACCATGGGTAGCAAAGTAATGATGCAGCATTGATACCACAGAGTTGGCTGAATGGCTATGGAGTCCATCTATTCCCATGCACTGCTCTTCCCCAAATACATAGTTTGTTTGTGTTGATCTGCCATCATTGCATATGCCAAATAGATTTGCTTTTTAAAGTGATCTGACTTTGTAAAATATTTACAATTTTTTTTTAATAAAATATGGGACTTAGCACAAAAATCTAAATATATTGGTATATATTAACAATTTAAACATATTTCAAACATTTAATTTTCAAGTATATAGTCTCAATATAGTTTTTAACATACATATGAATTAAAATCAACTGCAGGTCTTGAAAATCTGCCATAATATAATTATGCTGTAAGGGTACAATGGGATTTTTCTATAGGGATTCACAATCAATCTATAATACATACATATATTTTAATAACCATTAAAAGTTTAAGAATATAAAATTTTCGCCTGTATATAGAGATACATAGCATTTAAACTAACTTAAATAAGCCCAAGCTTAAAAAATGTTAATATGTTGTTTGTCCTTTTCTGATCCTACCATGTTTAACTCAGTTCATGTAGGTAGTCAAAATATTTTTTCTGTTCATGAAATATGACATTGCCACCTCTTCTGAGGTACATCAGAATTTTTTTTGTACTTGACATTTATTTTACCTTTGATCCATATCATTTTGATAAAGCTGAATGTAAAATATCAAAATGCTACACAAACTGGAATAAAGTTTTAATTTTCATTTTCTGATATAATTTAATATAGTTGAAGCTATTTTTGGGGTCAGTCTAAGAAGGGCATACAGTGTGGGCATGTGGAAAACTATACATCAAGTTTGACGCCCAACTTTTTGAGCATCCCATGGTTTATAAAAAAAAATATTTTTTACTTTTCAAAATAACTTATAACATATTTACTATAAAATCAAAATTATAGAGAATTTATAATAATCTTGTTGAACTAAAGGCTGAATTATAATATGATTATTTAATGTATATTATCAAGCATCAGTTGATTAAAATAAAATTCAACAAGGTTATCTCGGGGTAAGTATAATAACTACATGTAAATGCATAAAAAGATGGTATCATGGGTGTATGTACAGGTTCATACACTGTTTGTTATAAAATGCCTACCTGCAAACCTCCTCATATTTCTTGTTGATTGATTTGTATGTCTCATGACCTGGTAAGTATATTGGAGCAAAACCATCCCTGCCCCTTGGGGCTTCTGCCTGTGGTAAACCTATCTCATCAGCTAACCTGCATGTAAATAAAGTAATAATTATTCATTATATTTATAACTCAATAAACAATACATGAATGATATATTGTAAATTATCAGGGTTAAAAATCAGTTTACCACAACTCCTCTTAAATTAAGACAGTGGTTTATAAATTCTCTTGACAATTTCTAGCAATAGGTAACTTGCATATTTAATTACTATTTAAACTAGTAGGCTACCACATACATAGGCCTACACAGAAAATGTTTCATAAGTTCCACATGTTATTGATCAAATAGATGAAAAATAAATAAATAAAATAAAAATAAATCATGGCAATGTAGACTCTAACATCTGATCACTTTTATACATTTTCAAAATTTAAAAGATAAATGGCAAAAAAATGATATTATCTGTTTAAAAACTATGTCTAGTCTACATACCTGGTGAGAAACTGGACAATGCATTGGACATTGTCGTAGGTAACAGCATGCTTAGGAGTTCTGTTGCTATTTCCGTGAACACTGGGGGCTGGGCCATACTTTAGAAAATGTTCACGAACATTTTACTTTTAGGTAGTGAATGCTTATATTGTTCACAAACATAAAGCAAAAATACAAACACTCTGATTGTTATATTGGTAATCAAACTTGTGCCTCTTCCGTGAACCTTTTCTCGTTTCGTTTCCTTTACTGACCCCACATGCCTGCAGTTTGCCTATTATTAGCATATCTCTTGATTCCTTGTCCAATCCAAGAACATTTAAACGATTTTCTTGTAATTCTTCAAATGTATATCCATTTAAACACCTTTTTTGCATTGGTCTTTTATCCTAAAAAAGTTGTTTTTATCACTGACATTTCCGTCATCACCGGTAATATCATCGCCATGCATGTCACGGACATCTCCCTGATCTGGTTCACATTCGTCGTCGCTGTCAGGATTTGTATTGTTCAGAAACTGTCTAATACTCCCTTGGACAATTGGAGAATTGATCAAGTCCAACGATAATTCTTCCACTTCCTGATCGCTTTCGATGCCATCGTCATTGTGTCATAGTCATCTGTGTCAGGGTGCGATCTCAAATCGCTACTTACACTAGCGATACCATTAACAGCGTCATTTGAGATACATGCTGGAAAAAATCACTTAGTTCTTCGTCTGAAGCTGCAGCTAAATTACTGTCACATCCGACAATTCTTAAGTTGGAAGCCATATTATTCCATAAAACTTACTGTAAACATCGTTCTCGGAAGGAAACCCGAACCAGCTAATCTGTCAAACTTGACAACATGTAAACAACTAACACCGGAAACACGCTGTGTACTTTTAGCAGACGGAAAACCCCGGCAAGGTAGCCCTGATATTCGAAGAATATATTTCATATTATATTATGTAATCTGTGTTGTTTTTCAAACATAAATATGAAATTCGCCATCTTTAATATTATGAGACAAAATTTCAGCTATTATGTTCGATATTAAGAAAGAAACATGCACAGGAATGAGCGCAGGCGAGCTTTTTGTTTCCGCGCGAATACGTTACAAAATTAGAAATATTACGTCAGACGGAATTCCCTGTTTTATCACATTTCATTGGTCATGTCGTAAGGACCCTTTTCTCAGCCGCTGGCTCATATATACTTTATATTTTATATCAATTGACATTTATATCATTGTTATTTTTATTATCTATCTATATGTATTGTCATGACGAATATAAACTGTATATATGTCTGTATGTCTGTCTGTCTGTCTCTCTCTCTCTCTCTCTCTCTCTCTCTCTCTCTTTATATCTGGCATGTATCTATTTCTGTTGTTTATACTGTATATATATTTATTTCTAATGTCCCAATTGACAAAGGAGGTCTCCGTGTTCGAGTGGTTTGAAATATTATCAACATAATTATACAAAAAAGGCCAAAAAATACTTAAGACGTTCGGAACGTTCCTGTCAAAAAAATAATCAGTTGAGCTCGATTTTGATATAAATACAAGGCCAAATGATAAATATAAAGTATTACCAAATCCGTCTAAGAGTACCCACTGTAAAAATGAATACCTTAGATTAGAATCAGGTTTAGAATTTAAATTTTACTATCTGGGCAAAATATTACTTTAGCATCGCGCTTTTAACCATAAAGTCTTCCACCTTTTAGTCAGGAAGGGTTTGATGAAACTTGGACCAAAGTTTGCTTTGTGAGAGAAAGTTAACTGATTTAATTTACTTGCAGACGACCGGTAGTCTCTTCCCGGGTATTTTGTAACCGGATTCTCTTACCACCACCATGTAACCGAAATGAACCCTAATGAATGTAGCGCAAACCAACATTCAAACAAACAAACTAATAAACTAATAAGGAATGAAGAATTGGAATCAATATAGACTCTTGGTTTCCAGAGGACCGTGTATGTCCATTTTACTGGATTTGTATTAGTAGTTATAGGCAGCTCTATGGTGCGCCATTTGAATTTTGCCGCCAGGGGGCGCTTTTTAACGGTTTTTGATGACGTCATCAGAATACTGGCTTCTGATTGGTCAATTCAAATGCGCACCATAGAGCCAGCCTGTGACGTCATAACCGGAAGTGCGTCATACCGGAAGTGAGATCATACCGGAAGTGCGTCATAAACCGAAGTGAGGTCATACCGGAAGTGCGTCATCCCGGAAAGTGAGGTCATGTTGTCCATAGCAATAAGTAGAAAAGAGCCGAAATCGTTGAGCTTGGAGGCGTGTCCTATGACCGGAAGTGGAAGGTTGTGGGGGCAGCCATCTTGGCTAAGGAGCCAATGAGAGCCTTCGTATACAAGATGCTGGGGTCACGAGAACTCACAAGAGGTCACGAGAAGTTCACGAGAAGTCAACGGTAGAGAGAGAGAAGTTGGGTTTTTCCAGTTTTGAGCTGAGAGTGAATCTATTTTAGAACCGAAAGTTTGGGTTTTTCCAGTATTTGAGCTGAGAGTGAATCTATTTTTAGAACCGAAACTTTGGGTTTTTCCATTTTGTGAAACCAGTAGTTGTGGCGCCACCGAGTCGGTGAAACTAGTAGTTGGTGGCGCCCACCGTCGTTGAGAGTTGTGTATCATGCGCATGCGCGCGAGAAGCGATAGGCCGAGCTCGATTCAAGCTTGAACTAAGACTTGTACTAAGGCTTGTAGAGTGACGAGTAATGTACAAAGGGAGATCACTGCTGTATAGACTCTACAGTGAAACAAAGGGAGATACTCTGTATAGCTTGTATGAGTAGGGACTAAAGGGAGATCACTCTGTATAGACTGTATAGGTTGTGAAACAAAGGGAGATTACTCTGTATAGACTCTAAAGGTGGAACAAAGGGAGATTACTCTGTATAGACTGGTAGAGATGGGGAAAAGGGAGATCACTCTGTATAGACTGTGTAGGTGAAACAAAGGGAGATTACTCTGTATAGACTATAGGGTGGGAACAAAAGGGATGATGACTCTTTATGGCTGTAGGCATTAAACCAAAGGGGCGGGTGGGTAGCGCAACAGGAAGGTTAGGAAGGGTAGCCATATCTTGGGTATGGAATCATGGGATATCTAGTTTCCAGGGACTGACTAATTTCACGGCAGGAGTGAGAACCATAGAACAATGAAAGTGTGTAACGTACTCAAAGTTTGTCAAAGTTGATCAAGTGTGTACCGTTCGTCTCATGTTTCCCAAGTATTTGTCAAAGTGATCAAGTGGTTTGTGTCGTTCTCAAAGTTTGTCAAAGTGATCAAGTGTGTACCGTTCTCCATGTTTCAAAGTTTGCAACGTGTGCAACGTTTCTAAGTTATGAAGTCTCAAAGTGACAAAGTGACACAAGTAGTAAAAGTGTAAAGTATGAAGTTGTTCACCTTACGTCGTTTCAACAAGTATCACAAAGTTCAGATAGTGAAAATAGTATCTGTATTATTTTATATTATTTTCTTGTACTACTGTATATAAAATAAAAAATTAAACACTCACCCAAGAGAGGTTTTTCTGACGATGTTGACTCTTCGAGTCTTCGGCTGCCAAATGAGCTCTCAGTAGTCTAACTGAAGTTAGTTCTCAAGTGTTTTAATGTTATTACTATTATTTAGAATTGCCCTCGTTTTGAATTTGTGTCCTTCTAACTAAACTTTTTCTCAAGTGTTTAATGTTAACTATGTTATTAGAATTGAATTTCTATCTCATAAAATTTGTTCAATCCAAGTAAAAGAATTAACTTACTTACTACTAGACTTACCACTATAGTATACAACACAACACAAAAACTGCATAGTTTTCAGTTAAGGTTTCTTTTCGTGTAAGTTAGGTGGGCCCTGAAAAGGGCCGTTTGTGTTTTTTTCGGGTTTAAAAAACCCTATTCCCCGTCCATCAGACGTCGCAACTGACTGACTTGCACTTCGTTTTTTCCTTTATCAGTCGTCTAGATTTCCTGCTTACCTGCAGCCTCAGAAGTCTCAAATCTGCCTGAGCCATGGTATACTGCAGCTCAGGCAGTGGAGGTGCTGATGGTACAGCCCTGGTGCAGGAGGTCTAGGGGGTGGTACCCTAGAACTGCAAGGTGGCGGTGGCGGCGGACCGGTCTAAAAATGATGGCCGACGGGAGTAGGTCGTACTACTGTCACTTTTCGTTTCGGCGAAACGAACACCTGTGAATTCCTCTATGAAATCTGTTTTCACTTGGAATATCTCCAAACCTGTCCATGGTGATGATGAACTGAATACCGAGTCACACCAAATGTCGTGGTTTATATAGAGACTATGAACGCGCACGCAATCAGATGACGTCAGAGGTCTATTCGAGTATGAGTTTGTTTCATGACTCCTACTACTACTACTACTCGGAACGTTTTTGTCTTATACCTTAGATGATACACTACTCAAGTGACTATGTATATAATACATGACTGAAGTGACTATGTATATAATACTACATCTCTCAGTTTCATGACTAGTATTAAAATGGCCTACTATCAGTCCATATCTCCTGATACGATACAATTAAAGCATGGAATTTACCATGGTTGTGGCGGGACCTACCAAATCAGGGAAAACTGTATTTGTAAAACAGTTGATAGAATGGAAGGATCAATGGATTCATTCCCCTCCCGACAAAATTGTATGGGTGTTATCGTGAATGGCAACCATGCTTATGAAATCTTACAACGGGAACATCAAGTTCACTTCGTTCAAAATATACCTGAGGATGACGAAGTCTTAGTTTCTGATCCAACTCGTCGTCACCTACTTGTCTTTATGATATGATGGGTAGTAAAGCTCTCGATTCTATCGTAGAATGGTTAACACGTAAAGCTCATCATCGAAACACAAGTGTGATCTACATCACTCAAAACTTGTTTGATCGTGCTAAACAATATCGTACCATAAGTCTGAATGCTCATTATCTCGTCCTGTTTTAAGAATCCTAGAGATAAATCTCAAGTGACCAGCTTATCACGTCAATTAGACCCTACCAGGTTTAAAAACCATGCTTATCACGATTGCTACCAATCGTCCCTCATGGGTTATCTCTTGATTGATCTCACATCGTCTACCCCCTGATAATCTAAGATTAAGATCAGATCTGTTTCATCCTTGGTTTACGGGAGGAATAGTGTTGTATACACCTTATAAGTAGACAGTCACTTTCTCTAGGGGTGTCAGTTTCTCGTATTCCTGTTAACGTAGAATCATGAATCCTTTACCTAAAGCCACCAGTAAACTGGTGACTACTCTAAGAAAATTACAATTGGAGAAAGATCCCGTCAGACGTCAAAGAACTGTTAGAATTAGGTAGAGACGCTTTTATTGAAATGGTTTGGTATGGGAGCTAAAAATCTTCTGTCTGGTACCATTCCAGTGACTAAACCTACAGCATCGTTAATACAGAGAAATGCTGATCATTTAAAAATCATTGCTGACCCAAAAAGCTGATGAAGAAGATAAGAAAACTGCTATCTTAAAACGAGAGAGGGCAGGGGTTCTTAGGTGGGGTAATCATGGATCGATCCCTGTTTTACAGTGGGCTAGTCGTCTCAAGAAGAACACTAGCACCTAAAAAAGAAAAAAAACACCCCCTCCTCCTAAGCAGAGAAAGCAGAGCCCTAAAAAAGAAGAAGAGTCCTAAGAAGAAGAAGAGTCCCTAAGAAGAAGAGTCCTAAGAAGAAGAAACCCACCATTGATAATCTAAAACTAAATCTGAAGCAGATTCGTGAAGCTAATACAATGAATCAGGGCTACTCCTACACGAATACCGTCTCCACCTGTAACCAACAGTCCTGTAGCAGGAACTTCTGCTACTGCATACATCCTATCTTTGGACAACCTATACGTCTTCCTGGTAGACCTAATATCAAAATTACCCAACGGAAACAACCTTCTATTACTAAGACTAAAGCGATCCTACAGGCACTGAATGTACCTAAGAAAGTCTACTCCTACTAATACTCCCAAGCAGTCTTTGTTATTTCCCTTATTACCAAAACCTTTAACTGCTAAAGAGGTATCATCACACTGAACAAACATGTTACATCTACTCCAAAGTCTACTCGTTTACCTTTCGTTTGCTTCTACCTTTGGATCTCCCATCACCAGTCAGCCTAAGACACAGGCTACTTCATATATGAATAGTACTACAAATGTCTATGGTGTCGGGCCTCTTTTTACTACAAGTAAAGAACTTCAAGATCATAAACGACTTCAACATCCTATGTTGATATAGGTTTATAAAACTACCTCAGATCATGTAATTGAGTCATTTGTATAGAATACTTAGTTGTAGTGACATCATGGCACCACACGAAAAAGTAAGCAAGGGGCTTGAATCTCATGCTGCTTTGATTAAAGTCCTTAGGACAAAAAGCAGTATCCTATTGAGTTTAAAAAGATGATCTTACGGTATGCCCCTGAATGATACGATCATGAAAATTTGTGAAGTGGTGTATAAACATCGTATAAAAGGATTGATTCCTTTAACAAAACAAAACGACCAGAAAGCAACACTTGGGTTCAAAGAAACGGGTCTTAAGAAAACTAGTTTCATCCTCAATTGACTGTCCCTCAACGACGTCGAATTCTAACGAAATCAACAGGGTGGTGTGTTACCTTTCTTACCCTTATTAGCGCCATTACTAGGATCCATAGCTTCTCCTGTCTTAAAATCTATTCTATAACCATGAGCACACGAAAAATGATCTTAGTTCCCGAGAGGACCATGGAAGAACTCAAACAATGGAGAGAAAGAAGTTTAAATCCTTTGCCTCATACACCTGAAGTAGCATCTTCGGTGCGTTTTAGGTAATGAATTAGATACGATTGTAGATCGTGATGATTTGACTCCTGAAGCTAAGGTAGCCAAGTTTGTGTCAAGAACTTCATCGATACCGTACGTATCTACAACAAGCTCGTCATCCTGTAGAAGAGAGACGACCTTGGTCTCTGAAAACAGATAAAGTCAAAGAAGTCAAAGATGATATTAAAACTGAAATGTCATCTGATGATCAAGATCTTATGACAGCTATTTCATCCAGTGTCACTGCTCCATTAAAAACCAAAAGTCCCTCTGTTATTTAAACATCTCAGAGAAACGGATTCTGATGTACTAACGGGATGGGAAAAAGACGGTCAAATACAATACAAAGGAAAGACCGTCCCTGGGACCAATATGATCGATTCACGTAACTGATGCTTTACGAACACAACCTAGAAAAGGGTATCAACCCTCGGGACTTGATAGTTTTGTAAAAGGATTAGTGGAATCGAATGTTCCTCGTGATTGGAATACGTAAACCCTAATTTATAAAAGATGATGAATCAACCTATTGTAAAACCAAAGGCTATGAGTACCCCTAAACCTCTGGAAAAGATGATGAAGATGACACAGGAGTTTTCTATGACGCTATGCCTACTCTTCCCTTCTACTGACATAAAAAGATTCTGCAAAGACACACCCCTTAGTCAGAAAATGGTGAAGGATTGGCAAAGATTGACTCCTACGGCCTGGTCTACCATTACAAAATCTAAAAAGAGTTCTCATCTCCAGAATGGATCAAAACTCAAATCTCTACGCAAAATGCCAAATTAGCATCCATCTATTATGATCCTTCTAATCGTGGTGGTTATGCAGGTGTACAACCTCTCTATCGAGAAGTGAAACGTCGAAAGTACACCATTTCTCTAAATGAAGTCAAACAATGGTTGAAAGAACAAGATACGTATACGCTTCAGTAAATCTATCAAGAAGAAAGTTTCCTCGTAACCAAACGAGGGGTGACCGATATGATGAACAATGGCAATTAGATTTAGCGGATGTATCCCAACATCAAGACACACAATGATGGGTATACGTTTCTCTTATGTGTCATGAGTTCTATCTAAATCTGCATGGGTCATCCCTTTGAAAAATAAATTCTGCCCAAAGAAATGGTACGAGGGTTTCAATCAGTATTAAAACAAGCTAAAGGACGACGTCCTATTCGTATACAATCCGATAAAGGAAAAGAGTTTTTGAATCGTGAATTTCGTCATACGTTTCATGATATTCATTTCTTTACGACAGACAATACAGAAACAAAAGCTAGTATTGTAGAACGCTTTCAAAGGACCCTAAAAGCTCGCATGTGGAGATATTTTACTCAAACTCGTTCACGTCGTTATGTTGACGTTTCTACCCTCAGATTGTTCAAGCTTATAATCAATCGTATCATCGTAGTATCGGTAGAAAGTCCCATAGAAGTCCAATCCTTCGCCAATGTCATAGAAGTCTGGGAGACCTTATATGGTACCCCCTTCTAAAAACCGTCCATTGCCCAAGATTTCATACAGGTGATCGCGTACGTATCAGTAAAGTAAAGCGTACATTTGATAAGGGATACTTACCTAACTGGACCACGGAACTGTTCACGGTCGAGAAACGAGTACCTGATCGTTTATCCTTATATGTGTAATTACATCCAGGATGATCACCAAGAACGATTGGAAGGTACGTTTTACGAATCTGAATTACAACCCGTTGTGAAAACAGATGATGTCTATGAAATCGACGAGATTCTCGATCATAGAAAAAGGCGTGTAGGGAAAATCGTGGTTATAGAAGAAGTGAAGGTACATTGGAAAGGATATCCTTTCTACTTTTGATTCATGGATCCCCAAATCCAACTTGATCGACCAGTTAGACTCGGTAAGCCGAGTGTCTATCAGAGTTAACAATGAGCCCACCGAGCAAACACCCCGATAGAGTGAGTCATACGCCTAGTACTACTTGGAAATGGTGTGGAGAAAACATACCTCGGAATGAAATTGTATTCTTTGTTCAAAGTCATTCTTGCCTTTACTATCATCATAGCGTTGCGTCGGTTCATTTGCTTTGAAAGATGCCAATAGTCAGTTCTGGATGGTTATGTTAAGTGGGTGTATGGGGTACATCATGCCCTAATCCTAGTATGAAACTACCTTCCAAAGCAAATCATTGAATCTATAAAGACTTCAAGTTCCCACGTTTGAATCCATTCCTAAGGACTGTAATGATAGTGACCACATTATGACACTCATCGTTTCATAAAGGGTTACCCCGTCAGAAGGCCATGGGCTTCTCTTCCTAAACTGACTCAATCGTTAACGAGAAACAACTCATGGTCTGATCTCTCCGTTCAGAGAGGTGGGATCATCAATCCATTAAGACTTGCAGTGAGTATCGTCAATACACTCGTAGGAGCATTTAGTCCTAGAGCATGCGGGATATGCAATAAGGCAAAGGTATTTGGTCAGACTTTCTCAAACCTACCATGACGAAAGCCATTCCTCATATAGCTAAATTTGCTTTGAATACGGGTATGGATGTGATAACAAAAATAAACGTTCATTGAAAAATGCTCTTGTTTTCAACGAGGAAAAGAAGCCGTGAGCAACTTAATGACGGGTCCTAAAGAAAACATTATCTCGTGCCCCCTCTCATGTCGCTTTCTCGTTTAGCAGGCAAGAAACGAACAGGAACAACGAGTCAAACGAACAGTAGTATAAAAAAGAAACGAACGAGCCGTCCCTTCAGTCTACTTCTACAAGTAAATCTAAACAGGGTCGGAAGAGAGCAAGATATATTTGACTAACAAGATGATGATGCAAAAAGATTCCTGTGAGTGTAGTAGTGAAGCACTAGAGTTGTTTAATGTCCCTCCCACCAATTGTAACCTTAGAAGAAGGAAGAATGGGTGGAATATTACCCCATGCTCTAGTGTCAATACACACATTCTTCTCCTAATTGAGTTTGAAAATCAAAGGACAAGGCGATGAGTATTTGGGATTTGAACCAGACCTATGTTACGTAGAAGCTAAAAATCGTCAAACAAGATGGAACTGATCTAGCAAATGAATACTCAAATCACTCCCGTCAACAATTTGATGCATAGTTTTGTTTTCCGAGATCGATTGTAATCTAAATGGAAAAGTGATCACTCCTGGAACCGATACCTATCCCTATCGAGCTTATCTCGAAAAGTTGCTGTCCTTTTTTTCTAACGAAACGCTAAAATATCAGATTAGTGCATGAACCAGTTTATGGTACAAGGATCAACCTGGACGATTTGACAAGTTGAATCCTCATGCCGATGATGTCGCCCGAGAAAAAACTCAGGATTAGCTGATCGTCATGAACGTAACAGTGAAAGTAAAACCTTTAATATGATGGATCGTCTCCATATTGGATCTGTTTGAACAGAAACGATTTCTACCTAATGTATAGATGAGTACGTCTAAGGTTTAATAGAAGTCGTGAACCCTTTTACATGATGATTGTGGAGGAGGTGAATTAGTTATTTGAAGATATTACAAATGTATCTAGTGGGTACGTAAAGTGAAACCCCATTGCAACTTTACTGAATCCAGATGAACGAACAGATTAATACCAGTACTGCGCTAAATTTCCCTTGAGACGTGTAGAAGTGAAAACGTTTACCATTCCTGCTTGGGACACGTTCAAAGATTACAGATCATTAGTATCAAGGTCAAATGCCAAAACGTAATAGTAGTCGGTATGGTGAGCAATGCCGCTTTCAATGGGGATGCGACAAAGAATCCTTTTATTTCAACATTTTAAATGTCAATAAAAGTGGATGTTAGTCATCAATGAGAAAGTCTTTGCAACTCGTCCTTTAGAACCTGACTTTGAAAACAACTTGTACTTGCGCTCATACTTGAGCTTATATCAAGGATTAGGTCGATTAGGAGAAGACTGGGCCCCTTCCGTGACCATTGACAACTATAGAAGAGGGGATTACCTTGTGGTGTTTTGATTTGACAGCTGATCAAGACAATGATCAGAGCAAGTTTACACTGGATAAAAACAGGAAATTTACGCATCGAACTTCAATTTGCTCAAGCTTTAGCAGAGAGTGGTGAACTGCATTGTCTATGGAGAATTTGATAACGTATTAGAAATCAACAAACAGAGAGAAGTGGCTATAGACTATTGAAACCATGCAAAGTAATTCAAGGCTTGAATGCTCATCAACTCAAATAGTAATTTTATCACGAGACCCTTATTGTAGGACCTTCGTTCGGCGGAGTAAACCCAGAGACGTTTTTACCAGGACTATCTACCTTATGGCAAACATTCATTTATCGTTAATTACAGATCCTCACGATCAACCAGGAGAGCATTGTGGTTTGCCATTCATTTCATAGGTCATCAGACTGCTGAATATTTTGACTCTTATGGTTCTACCTCCATGGATCTAACCTGATATCTATCAGTTTATGAAACGCCATGCAGATCGAGTGATTTATAATCAGCAGATGTATCAACACCCTCGCACCAAAGTTTGTGGACATTACTGTGTGTATTAATTTACGTTCAAAGACATCGAGGTGTCCCCTAGTCATGTTTTATTTCAATCGTTAAGTCCTCAACCTAGACCAAGAAGAAAAAACATTGATCCTTTACTAAACGATCGGTTTGTTTGGAGATGGTTTAGAGAGCAATATCGCATACCTGTACCTAAATCAACCGTGTATCAGTCCTGTCAGTCACGACAAGTATGGGTTTAATTACGCCAAGGAATCCGAACCGACCGATCTAGGACAAAAGCTGACGTTTTTTTTTGCTCCGCGCTGTATGGGTGCAAGATCAACCGTAAGTAGTGAGACGTAAATAAACTCTTTGTTGAAGAGATTTAATATTGCTTTTTGGTATCAATGTACGTAGATCTTAAGAGGGACAGCCCTAATCCTCCAAGAACTACTTCTAGTTTGAGCGGGGTAATAAAATGTTGAGTGAATAGACTTGTTTATGAATTATTTATGAGTTAAAAAAACAATATAAAGTAGAAAGAAAAGGTTCGGGTGTGCATGAGAGAGAGAGAAAACAGAAATAAGAGAAAGGTGAACATGTGGAGAGAGAGAGAGAAGAAATGAGAGAGACAAAGAAATGAGAGAAAGGGGAACATGTGGAGAGAAAAAAAGAGAAGAAATGAGAGAAAAGAAATAAGAGAAAGAGAGAAAACATGGGAAATGGGAGCGTGTACAGAGATACGATTCAATGGATCACGTGACCTGATGGGTATATGACATAGACTGACATCCCATCAGAGTGCACACAGAGAGAAATCATGATTGCAACATGTATGGATGATCTGCTGTTCTCTATTAACGCAGAAAAATGAAACATCAGATACGATGTACTCCTGATTGGAATACTTATGTACGTGGTGTGAAAACACCTGCACATTTTATAGAGGACTGTGTATCATATGTTTGATGATGAGATTTTTACGGCAGACCGCTTATGTGTATTAGAAACCTTTACAGAAGATAGTAAGTGGCATTACGCTCAAAATCCTATCTATTGGGAGATCTACGGTATCAAACTCGTGACATGAGTCGAGAGACAATTGTGTACAAGCAACTAAAAATAGATGGGATGTCACGTGATTCACTCAGCTATTAAAACTGCAGTTCAGACTTGAAACGGACCAGATGAATTTTTGCTTGTGGACCACTACACTAGTTATTTTCGTCAACATCAACTACAACATGGAGCAGAGCTACAGTCAATCCCATTGATAGTCAATGGCACATGGTGTACCGCAGAAGCCATATTAAACAAGATGTACGAAGTAGCCAACACTCAATGTTACGGTTTGTGAGATTGATCATCCGAGTCAAAAGCAACATTCCCTGCCTGATGGATGTATGATGACGGCACAATGATGTTTCACTACTTTGACGAGGCTCCTAGACACGGTTTGAAGAAATATTCTACTGCCCAGATTGGAGAGCTACTCAATGGCACAAAGAAACCGACCGAAGCCGACTTTGGGATACGGTGTATCGTTTGATGGAACTGTGGCACCCCCCCGTCTCCATAATGAAGTGACAGTTTAAGTTTTTTTCTTTCAATTATTGAACATTTTCCAGAGGGATAAGCCCCTAACCCTCTCGAAAATACAGTTTGAATTTCCTTTTTTTCATGTGGTAAAATTAAAAACATTAAAACATTAAAACAAAATTATTTTTGTTGTTTATGTATTTTATCTGGGTATAAGGTGTTGCACCTATAGTGTAAACATAATACTAGTACACGGTAGACACAAAGGTACAAGAGTTATAGGTGTAAAAACACCATTGAGAAACTATGAGACGGAGTAATAGTATCACAAACTCTATGATGATGTTTTTTGTTATGATGTATTCACTTCATTAGATAAAAGTTCTAAATATAGTAAGTTCATGTGACTAGAGAGAGTTCAGTTCAGCCTGTGAAAACTCATTTGAGATCCGAAGCTCGAGGTGTTAACATCATCAAGAAAAATCCACTACTATCAGCATAGGGTGAGTGTTTTCATTTTTTAATTTTCTATGCACTAAAAATAGAATTATCTCAAAAAAAATCACAAGACTAGAGAGAGGTTCATTAGACCTCTGAGAGCTCATTTGCAATCCGGAGCTCGAGGTGTTTAACAATCATAAGAAAAAACTACTACTATTGCATAGGGTGAGTGTTTCATTTTGTATTAGATAGGACAAGATTATTTTTTTTCATGCACGCTAAAAATAGAATTATCTAAAAAAAAGTCACATGACTAGAGTATAGGTTCAGTTAGACCGCTGAGAGCTCATTTGGCAGCCAAAGCTCGAAGAGTCAACATCGTCAGAAAAAACCACTACCAGCATAGGGTGAGTGTTTGAATTTTTTATTTTACTCTACAATGTCATTAGTACAAGCTTGAGTCGAGCTCGGCCTACCACTTCTCGCGCTTGCGCACATTGAAACAGGACTCTTGACGACTAACTCACAGATACTGGGCTCGGCCTACCGCTTCTCGCGCATGCGGCATGATACACAACTCTTACCGACGGTGGCGCCAACCAACTACTAGTTTTCACCTACGGTGGCGCCACCAACTACGAGTTTCACAAACCTGGAAAACCCCAAAGTTTCGGTTCTAAAAATAGATTCACTCTCAGCTCAAAACTGAAAAAACCCAAAGTTTCGGTTCTAAAAATAGATTCACTCTCAGCTCAAAACTGGAAAAACCCAAAGTTTCCGTTCTAAAAATAGATTCACTCTCAGCTCTAAACTGGAAAAACCCATCTTCTCTCTCTTCCCGTTGACTTTCTCGTGAACTCACGTGACCTCTCGCGACCTCTCGTGACCCCAACCTCTTGTAACGAAAGGCTCTCCAAAATTGGCTCCTTAACCCAAGATGGCCGCCCCCACTACCTTCCACTTCCGGTCATAGACACGCCTCCCAAGCTCAACGATGTGCTCTTTCTACTTATTGCTATGACAACATGACCTCACTTCCCGTATGACCTCACTTCCGGTATGACCTCACTTCCGGTATGACGCACTTCCGGTATGACGTGCTCTATGGTGCGCATTTTTGACCAATCAGAAGCCAGTATTCTGATGACGTCATCAAAAACCGTTAAAAAGCGCCCCCTGGCGGCAAAATTCAAATGGCGCACCATAGAGCTGCCTATAACTACTTGTATTCTTTTGATTTATACTTTGGTATCTGAGATTTTTTCATACTTACACGATTGATAATTGTTTGACATTTTTACTGTTAGCTGTTTGTCTAGGCTCGTTTATTAGGTAACGTATTAAACAATGTAATATATATGCATAAAAATTATTCATGATGCATGGAAAAAAGTTCAGTGGCATTCTATAAACCAAACTTACAATATATTATTTGCTTTTACGCTCAAATGTTTTGTTTGTTTATCATTAAAGAAAAACAAAACAATTAAGTTTCTGTTGCATTTATATTCCTGTGATCAACAGAGGAAAGAATGCAATGTAATACATTGAGGGATTATCTAATTACCTCAATTTGTTTGTTCTTTAATATTCTGTGTCTTTACACAAAAATAACTAAACAAACTGCCGTTTCAATACCTTTTAAGTGAGTATTTTCTATTTAATTTTGTCTGAAAGTTGACAGAAAATGTTTTATTTATCAGGCAAACGAGTGCTTGAGCGTACATCCCTTTCTAGGTACGTAAAACAAGGCGATTATTGAGTAATTCATGCCACAGGAGATTCGAATCAAATTAGTGAAAGTTTGTTTAAATTATTTTGTTCGAAACATTTTCGATTTGGGAATACATTTTTTTAAGTACATATACTAAATTGTTTTAAATTCATTACAGTTTTTAAAACAAATATTTAGATATTGAAGTGTTTGTTTTCCAAATAAATAAATACATTTCTTTTCATTGAGCCTTCAAACTGAAGTATTGAAGTCAGTTTTAGAATGAAGATCCACGGCGGACGAGACTGGTCGACATGTTGACCATGACACCTGATCCCACCTTTGAACGACATATTATCATAAATAATGAAATGAATATGAAATCCCACGATCGATATAGCAGAAAGTTTTTCTGCAGTCGCCGTTAGCGGTACTGAAATACAGAAAACTAACAAATGTTAAGGACAAGACATCAATGATGTAAAAGCTTAAGCCCAGTCCCATGTCTATAATTGAGATAAAATTTGTTAAACATGCTGTGCACCTGTAACTTTTGCTCTTTGTTATTTCGCCATTTTACGACAGAAAATATATTCACTCCGTCCAAAATTCGCTCGTAGTTCGTTGTGTGGCATATATGTCTATGCTTAGTCAAACCACGTTTGTCTATTTTTTATCGGATTTGTATCTATGTCCTGGACATTCTATTGATTTACACTTTGGTATCTGAGGTTTTTATATTTTAAAGTATTGGTATATAATTACATTGCTCACAAAGTGTATATTTCGGAAAAAGTGACAATATACATTTATTTAGGCACTTTGTTTAAAGGGCATTACCTCTGTTTACCATTTTTTTTTTCTGATTTAGTACAAATTGTACGTGACAAATAAGAGATATACACAGGCATAAAAAATTCTATATATTTTGTGAAAATAAGATCAGGTCTTGTGTTGTATAGCAGCGATATATATCGCTGTGTATAGTAAGGTTAAGCTAATTGAAAAAAAGTGTCAAACCTGATTATTTTAAAAGTAATTTTCGCAGAATATATTTGAGTTTATGCTTGTGTATATCTCTTTTTTCCTATTCTATATCAATCTAAGTGGTAAACAGGGGGAATTGAAAGAAAAAACAGGCTATGTTCCTTTAATAACAGAAATAAATATTGCATGTATTGTTATAATTGTATACGCTAGAAACAGTATGTTCGGGTGCCATAATATCTCTTGGTATAAAAAAAAATTGCACTTAAGAGTATAATGATTTTCATCCTGTACCCAATCCATCCATACCCAATATTGGATGTTTTTGTCATAATCAAAGTTGTAAATGGTGGATAAATATTCTTCTATTATATAAAGATTTTCAGAATCCAACCTCTCTCTCTCATATTTAACTTCGGAGTTATAATTTTCACATAAACTCTGAAATTATAATGGGCATTATCGAACTTGTCAATGTATCTAATTTGTTTAGTGATGCATAAAGTATCTGAGATAGCCGTAAACAACATACTGCTAATAAACAGATTTAACTCAACTTCCACTCAACTTCCACCTTCATTAAATAAAAATGAAGAATATTTTTATGTGGTAATAAATTATTCCACCGGGACAACCATTAAGCCACATACTCTTTTGTGACACTCAATAACGGGAGCTTGAAATGATACTACACTCAAGGGTGTTATTCGAAAAAAAATATTTATCAATATGACTGAAATTGGTGGACGGAAGAGTGAATCTCTATGCGAAAGGTCGATTATTTGTAATTATTATCAGTAAACCTTGCGAATGTTTGTCACTGACCTTTTTAACGATAAGCATGAAAAGAAATGGGTTTTAATAACTAAGAATCGCTTCGCCCGTCAATATATTCTGGCTCGTTATGTCGAGATCGCTAATCTCGATTAACCGGTAATTATATTATTAGTGCTTAGCAAATATGCTTACTGTGCCGTTTTTCAGTACATACAATGAATAAAACTTTCAAAAAAAATCCGTTATTTTGTTTTCTGGCCTTTATATGACATGTTTCTTTCTATTATTCGTTTTTAGACTTTCTTTTCTAAAATATATAATGTCTCACACTTCCGTGATCTAGAAAGTAACATGTGCTGTTCCTATCAAAATGTAAGTGATGTTTACTTGCTAATACAGTTGTGTCTTAAGAAATTAATACTCTATCATAATTCATTCCTTTTTATTTGCTTTTGATATTGTTTGACAAAACACATGGTTTTGTTGCCGTCAGCTTGCACATATACTGACATGAGACAAAGTTAACGGTATACATATAGACCTACATGTATTATGTACCAAGATGCTCTCAAGAGAATTCAGGATTGTATTTAGTGACAGACCTTTCAACTCGAGAACCCGTTTATCTCGATTTTTTGCTTGGTCCCGATGACTTCGAGATAACGAGGTTTGACTGTATATGTGTATCTATGTCTTGGACATTCTATTGATTTATACTTTGGTATCTGATATATATATATATATATATATATATATATATATATATATATATATATATATATATATATATATATATATATATATATATATATATATATATCCCAAATATCCCTACAACCCTGAACATTTACAATGGACCTTGAATCACAAATGATACTATCTGAGAAATTAAATCATACATGAAGCACAAATACAGAAATAACAAGGCACCTACAAACTTACTAAGCCCCGGCAGGGTCTCAGCAGAGTTATGTATTACAAGTACATGATGCATAATATCGGCAACTTAGCTTTACATCTAATACAAAATTACAACTGATTACAGTGTTATAATTGAGTCATAGTCATAATGTAGATCTCAATTGCAATGGTTTAATAAGAAACTGGAATAAGTTACACAACACTTTCTTGTTCTTAAGATAAAGCAACTGTATAAATTTAAACATACTAGAAGCGATAATTTAATGGCATACAAGCTGTCTGTTCGACGCTGTATACAAATAAAATGGTTTAAAAAATCCTGGTTTGAAAACAAAAACTTATTATAACGTCGTATCTATGAAAAGAACTCGAATGTGAGCAAGTTAACATTTGTATTATTACGTGGATGACAGGAATAGCACTCGTTGGCGTATTTCATTCATTCTGTCATGGTGTAAATTTCAAATTTACTTGGTGGGTGTAAATACAAAATATACAAAAAAGACATCGTTGTCATATCGTAAATTTTATATGTAAATTCAAAGTTTTCCAGATGACACAACAGTTTCCTCCTTGATTGATTTGATCATTTACATATTGTTAACGTAAAACCAAAGATATAGATTTTTAAAAAATGACCGAAATAAATGCTCAAGACGTTCGTTCTGTCAATAGGTTTCATCAGTAGATCTCGAATTTGAAATAGATGAGAAGTTCTGAAACAAAACGGGACACCAAAAAATAACCTAAATGTATTCCTATAAGTAATGTAAAAAGTTCGTCATTTTCTGTCATATGATTAGATAACCATATTCGGAGATTTTCTTAGAATTATCAAACGCGAGTTAGAATTGTCATGCGTTAATCAGAATGATTTTACCGATCACCACCAGTAGCATATATGTCTACAAGACTTGTTTTCGGTAACATAAATATCAGAACTGCAGTAATACACTGAGACTTGTTTTACCTATTTCTGGAAAACAGACCGTGATATTTCATTTTTTATGGACCCTGGATGTGACAGTTTACCTTTGGAGACCTTATACAGGCCAGGTAAGTGTCTGTACAGTATCTGTCATCTGTCTCATATGCATTTAGAATTATAACTTGTATGGAAGTATAAATCAATAGAATGCCAAGGCCAGGACATAGATACAAATCCGGTGAAAATGGACAAACACGGACCTCTGGAAACCAAAAGGTGGGATCAGGTGCAATGGAGGAGTAAGCATCCCCTGTCGACCGGTCACACCCGCCGTGAGTCCACAGTCAAGTCCAATGAAATACGTGATGAGTGTATCCTCGTCACAATTGGTACAAACGTCTCAACAACCGCCAACAAAAAAGCAACTCAACATTTCACCTAGTGAAACAGAGTAATCGCAAACAAGACTATTATACCGACCGTAAAATTTGCGGAACGTTGACATTAAACGTGGTTTTCGATATCCCTGTGTCAATTATTTGTCAGTGAGTAGTTTACCTCTGTATATGAAATCTTCATATGTTGTACGCGCCCTGGAATATCGGATCATTTGTGAAATATAAACTCCATATGCGGGTGACTGTGGGATATCACTACTTAAATGTACAAAGGACGCATTACTGAGCAAATTCGTCATTTTATCAATTATTTCTAAACATCTTGTCTTACAATTTGAGAGAGGAAATCCAATCTCCCTCTGTTTTGGTACAAATATTATTACACAGGTAAATCCTGATTTGAAAAAAAATGCTTATGCTACTGTAACAAATTGGATGACAACTTTTCAAACATCTCATGTTCGCTGTCGTAATAATAATAATAATAATAATAATAATAATAAGCATAGGCGTCGGAAGCAAATTGAAAGTGGGGGGGGGCTAAACCAACTTAAAACACACACACGCCAGAAGTGGGGGGGCTAAACCAACTTAAAACACACACACGCCAGAAACGTCTTGGGGGCTAAGCCCCAATTTTCAACACCTATGCCTATCTTTGCAAAAAAGTGGGGAGGCTAAGCCCCCCCCCCCTCGGCTCCGACGCCTATGATAAGTATACATATAATCGGTCTATGAAGTGTGACACATCCGGATTATGTCAACAATCAAGACATTACAATATATTTTCAAAAAATAGTGGGTGTACAGGTAAACATTTGCTTTGCGTGGAATCGGAGCAATGCAGAATGTTTTACCTACATACCACTATTCTTTTAAAAATAAAATAGACTGTATTATTTTGGTTTCCGAGAGACGCCGGATGTGCCACTTTATCTTGGCAGACCAATAAATCTAAACACTGTCAGGTAAGGTGAAACATTTTGCCTTACTCAGATTCCATGTATATAAATGTAGCTCTCCATATTTGAACCAAAGGTAGCCTGTCACCCACGTTATGCTTTAACTTAGACACGTCGTTTGTATTGCGTAATTAATGCAGTTCTTTATTTCGTACAATACCTAGCAACGCTGGTGAGGCCATTCCATGTTTTTCACTTTTTAGGGTCCTCGGACGGATTGGTTTTCAGATTACAAAACATAAAAAATACAAACAACTAGGGGATAATATAAAACATAGCCCTTAACTGTACAGAGAAACATGAACATTTATTTTCATTAATGTGAAAATTATTATTCTATGGGTTTTTACAAAATATATATTCTCATATATATGGGTTCTAGAAGTTAAATTTTGTTTTTCATCTGTTAACACACTAGGAAAATAGTTAAATGTGCATTAAATCTCCCAGGGTGCAGTTCGTGTAGTAATGAACATTTTATACAGCAGGAAGTATGCCATTGCTCCCTTCCCGTAGTCCGTAAGCACGTTCAATATACCATCAGTTTGATTTTGCCATTTATTAGGACCAATTCCCATTTCAGACAATGCATCTCCAAATTTTTGCTCAACAAGGACAGTAGTTTCTTTTGTCAGTATGCATATAGTCATCCTGAAAAATCAAGTGATAACAGTCTTAACACACTTAGCTGTTCTCCATGCAAATGTGGAATTTATACTTAACATTTGTAATACAAACTAAAGATTTCTTGAAATGTTAACTTTTACTATAGACCCCATTTTTCATACCAAATTACAATCTTACCATGACCTGCTATTCTCGCTCATGTTGGACAGGAGTATCTAACATTTTGCCAGGCCATAATTTCTCTGTCCATACCACAGGTTGTAGACAAGCTACACACCCGTTTACCTCACATAACTATCATGTTCGCACTTTTTTATTTATTGGGGGTTTTACCAAAAGGTGAGATATCAAAACAGAGAACATGATAATTCAATTAATGAGTCTATGTAATTAGAATGGTGTTCTTGGAAAATTGCATCAGGTTCTACTTGCAAAATATAAATATGTACTTTCACAGTATTTGAAGCTTGGGAGAAAAATAATTAAACATAATGTGTTGAGTGGAAATTGAAACATCACCCTTTGTGGTAGTTATATGAAGTGTATTCCTCGCCAAAAACTTGGACAACCAGATTCTTATCTCCAGTGGAGATTTCCTTATCCACGCAACACATCACTGTAATAAGATTCTATCAAAGAAATTTACAATAGAGAGTTTGTGTTGACAAAGACAGATAGTCTTTGAATCAGGAATTGAATGTTTGAGCTATCCTGGCCTGAAAAGGTACTTTTGGAATGGGGTGTCCGGGTAGCGCAGTGGTTAGCACACTTGCTTCTCACCAATGCGACCCAAACTCATCCTTGAATTGGACAGGGGAGTGTGTCAGATGCGTGAATAATGGTGAAAGTAATTGCTCATTTGAAGGAAACTTAAGAAATATTACTGAATTGTTTGAGTACATACTCAAATTTTGTGTACCGTACTCAACATATATATTCATTTTTTTTTACAACTATGTTATTGATGACGCAAAATAATGTTTCCTATTGACTCAAATTCAGAATATTACAAACTATATAGTCAAAATGATGAACTAAAGTTGAGCTTGAGTACTGGGTAAATTTGGTGAATTCGGACCGTGGATAGTGTTACGTCATATAGTCATCAATAAAGTATACAAGTACATACAGAATTAAACCTATCATGTGGCCGAGTGGTTAGACCATTGCGCTTTAAATCACAAGGCCTCTCACCTCTGGTTTGAATCCCGCTAGGTTCATTTCGAATTAAGTGTGAAAGTTTGCCAGTTTTCTTGCGGAAGGTCGGTGGTCTTTACCCGGGTAACCGGGGTTTCTCCTCCTTCAATAAAAACTGGACGCCATCATATGACTGACAGATTGTTGAGTATGGCGTAAAACGAAAATTAAAATCAAATCAAATCAAATGAGCGCCTTTGGAATAGCCAAAAAGCCAGGAAACGCGCTCTGTAATTCCTTATTTGTTACTGACAACAGAGATGTATGTATCATTACTTGTTTGAATAATAAGTGACTATCCATTTTTGTTATCACCGCTATATGGAAAGTTCCCAGCTAAGTCTAATCCGCTGTGGTGCACAATACCCCGTAAACGCGAATTTCAGAAGTCATGATGTCGGTACCTACATCTTTTAATCCCCTTGATGTTGGAAAATCATTTTACTTATAATGAAATGACACGTGGGTATTCAATCGAGTGTGGGTAAACGACAAAGATGAAATAGAAGCTAAATCTTAGAATAGCCGACATCAGTAAATAAGCATATTAGCCATATGTTAAAATAAGTAGGAGACAATTATTTAACAACCACTGCAGAAATGTATCGTTAATTTTACAAATGTGTGTTGAACATTAATTACTAATTTCAATACATAAAACAAAAAATAAGCTTTAAATATTATTACTGAAAATGGCAATTAAATTTTAATTTAATTTCAAAACGTACTATTCATGTAATGATCTCTCCCTCTCTTGCATGTACACCAACTTCATCAATTGTTTTGACATTATGCCGGATAATCATTTATGAAGAAAATAATAATTGCCCAGACAGTTAAATAGGATTTGGTATACACGTCGACAGATCAATCGACATGTTGATTTATTTCTGCGATGTGATATTTGAAAAAATAAATAAATTTCGCCTAAAATTGAACGATTTGGTCGGAGACATACACTCAAAACAGCAATCGATGCTCAAAGTAACAACATATAATATTCAGCTGACAAATGAAGAAATTAAATTTTATTTTTGTGAATTAAAATTTCTGAATTACATAGGCCCTATAACAACATGATCGCTTCCTATAGCTGTAATTTTATCGTTATAAAGCGAGCTGTATCTCGGTTATTTCTCGTCAGAAAAACATAAAATTTCGGAATATATTCTGGAAATCATAATAATGATTTAAAAAAAACTTGTATAAATGGTGAACCATCCCTACACGCCGGCTGCCTAGATAGCGCGACGGGTGTATTGCTGTTGCTTTATAGTAAAGAGAATAAAAGTACATGTTCCTTAATTGTCAACCCTGTTATGATTTGATTTACACTCGTTGAGGTTGTAAACATGTGACGTCAGAGTATAGAAAAGCAATTCATTATGCAGCCTACGCGATCATGTTAACCTAACCGGTTTACATACGATATGTCTACACGCCCTTCGGTGGTTATGGCACGTAAATAGAATTAGTTTTAATTACTACTAAAAATATTTATTACAAAGAATACTAAAGACTCGTCAAAAAGTCAGGTTTATACCAACCCACAGACAAAAAAGTCCTTCATTGTCAAGATTGCATGCTACAACACTAAAGCCCCTCTCATACTGCGCCGATTTTGATTCCGATATACTCCGATGTGCACTCGGTGGTTTATCGGACGTACCATCGGCACAATATCGGAGACACTCATAAACTCTCCTTAATACTCATAACAGTCCTAGAGACTCGGAATGTGTCGGCATGATATCTTAAAGCGATCGGAAGCGCAAAAAATTTTTTAAACATGTTTAAAAAAATTTTTTATCGGGGATAGTCTTAAATTATCGTAACAAAATCGTTACGAGCTCGGATATGGTCTGAAGAAATTGTAATGTGTCGCAAGTTATCCTAATGAGTCGGAAGAGGTCGGGAATTGTTTACGGTGCCGATTGGATCCGAGTGCTTAAGGCTTCTTACGATTATCTATCCGATAATATCCGACACACTAAGATTTTTCCCGACTTCTTCTTCCGATTTTCGTCGTCGTAGTTAGGAGAATGTCCGATCACTTCCGACACCTCCAACACCTTAGGACTAGCCTTACGACAAAATAAGACAATCACCAAGATCTTCCGATATCTTACGAGTCTTTACGAGCCCTTAAGATCTCTTCCGAGCAATTTTGACCAACATTTCCAACTGCTTACGTCAGATTCCAAATCACGTGGTGTTTTCCCATCAGCAGAAAGTTTTAAAACGTGGGAGATACAGTTTTCTGGCAATTATTGAATTGTTATCACCTTCCGTAACGATGCCACAACACAAAAAGAACGTGTCCGTGATGAAAAAAAATCTGTGGAGGAAATTCACTAATACGATATATATATATATATATATATATATATATATATATATATATATATATATATATCTCGTATTAGTGAATTTGGATATATGTACAAACAGATGCATATCGTTATAAACAATGTTCAACTAATCAATTTTCAGTTACCTGCCGTTCGCAACGATGTCCGCGTAGATGAACTTGTAATCCGAGTCCACCAAGGCCATCAGGACTATGGAAAAGAAATGTTTGTAGTTGTAACTGCCACTCTTCCTGGGACATCGGACAGCAACGTGCTTACCGTCCAGCACCCCGACACAATTGTGGTAGTTCCACCGCTGGGAAAACCCCTCCGCCACCTGCAACCAACCCTCCGGCGTCATCGTACAGTGAAAGTAGTCCTTTTCGAGCACTTGGTACAGGGCCATGCACGTTTCCGGAATCAGTAGGGAAATGGTGTTGTTTGCTACACGGAAGTTATACTCCAAGGACTTGTACGAGTCGCCTACAAAATAAAACTTGTATATTTAAATACAAATATTAATATTAATATAACACAAGACATTGATTTCATTGACCACGCGATCCACAGGAGCGCTGCTGACGGCGCTTCTTAGCCTTCTCTTCCTTACGCTCAATCCTGCAGGCTAGCAGCCTGAAAGCCTCGCCATATGCAGCCAACTCATCCACATCCAGCTCCTCCAGAAATTGTTCCTCCTCCATGGCACCTGATCCCACCTCTTGGTTTCCAGAGGTCCGTGTTTGTCCATTTCTACCGGATTTGTATCTATGTCCTGGACATTCTATTGGTTTATACTTTGGTATCTGAAATTTTTTTTATATTCCATTAGGCCTACTTCCATAACACATCCAATTTCGTTTTTAAAGAAAAACAAGCAAACTTATTGGGGGAAAACGCCTTTGGAGGTAACACAAAGACATAAATCAAGTTTAAAAAAATGCCAACTTCCGGTAGAATCGGCAAAAAGTCGGAAAAATCGAAAAGACAACAATCGGAAATACTCCTTTTTCATCTTAGTATGTCGCAACACATTTGGTTCTCGGGAGAAAATCGTACGTACTCGGCCAATTTTTAGTCGGACGTGCTCGGGACTTATCGGAACACTTTATCGGCGCAGTATGAGAGGGGCTTAACACTTGATCTAAACCGAGTTCGAAATGACGTCCATTCAAATACATCGAGCATTTTATACTATCTTTTCTCGACTCCGATACTTCTTTACTGACTGTACATGTAATAATTTTAAGAAGTGAGACTATTTTCTGCTGAATAATGACGGTGGATAATCATTAAAGCTGACCTTGCATATTAAAAAAAACCTGTGGAAGTCCATAGGTGCTGCATATGATATGATTACTGGAAGTTTTCACTCCATTTTAATTTTCACCATATTCGTCCTTACACGAAAAAGCGAATTTAAAATGAAAGCGAAATTTTCAAGCTAAATAATTTAAGCATGGAAATTTTATTGTCTATCGCGAGACGCCTGAATGGTGATTTAGGGCGAATTTCAAACAAAGTGAATATTTTCTACTGAAAGAGAGCGAAAATAATCACGGGCGAAAAAATTCTAGTTATACGGTATATTTTATCTGACGGCTGCCACGTAATCATTTTGGGGCCAAAATTATTTTTGCTTTTTCATACAATCGTCGTGTATTAATCAGTTTTTAATTGTGAACGCTTAAAGTGATCTTTCGCGGAATTAACATTTCTTATCTGTCAAAACATGTTATACACAGAATTGCATTCTCTTGTTTTAAACAAAAGATAAATATATCCTTAATTAAGACACATGGGAATAAGACTGAAGCGACTCAGACACTTTTGACTTCTTGAAAAATAAAGAAAAATGCCCGGAATAATATGGTTTTGGTTATTAATATAGTTTCAAGCTAATGGAATATCCGACTCATCGAATCATTACAAAAAAATAGAAAAATAAAAATAATGATAACGATATTTATATTTGACCCAATTACCTGACGATTGCTGTAAAAACAAATTTATATGTTCCGAATTAAACATAATCATTCAAACAAACTTAAGTTGAAGTGACCATTAATTACAATTTTAGTCATGAAATTAGTCTATTAAAAATGGTCAATTAACACTCCATGCAAGTCAGTGTAAACTCTCAGCGACAACATGGACCATCGGGTACTTTTTATGTGGCTTCTGGACATTTTATGTACTTGGGCAGTAAAACTATTCATAATGACAGACATTTAACAACATTAAAAAAGTGAATTGATGAATTCAGTCTCCAAACTGATTAGCTATCGATTGTCATTTTGTTTATCATGTTTTCACGTTTTTATTCAACATGGACATTACCATAGTGGTTTTAGCTTTTTAGCATATCAAACCCCAGCATTCAAAAAGTGGAAACATTATAATCTGGGTTAATGAAAATAGCAGTAGGATTAACTCTTTCTATAATTGGCATTACTTTTCCCTTATTTTTACAGCTCATAAAAGAGCGACTGTTTACTTCTTTCTGTGCCCCATTTTGGCAGTTTAATCTATTTGTTTAGCCGTAGGAAACCAGTTTCAGTTTCACAACCGGTTTGCAAACTAGATGTAAACCATCAACCGTTACCACTAGCTTTCCGCAACCATACTGGTAAACTTAAGAACACCTTTTGGCTTGTGGGATGTTTCGGTCATGTGGCGCATACCCTGTAGCACGCGTACGCTTTACGGCTTCCTTAAAGGGGCATTAGCCGTGTTTTCATAGCACTTTAAATTGATACACTAACAGAAACAAGCATAATGCTTACCAAAATTTCGATTTTTTCCTACTTCTACCTGATGTACAATAACAGGTATACACGGGCATAAGTCTTAATTTCCTATTTGTGAAAATAAGGTCGGATCCAGTGCGATATGCAAATACAAATAATAAAGTCGGGTTCAATTGCACTTGAAAAAGTGGCAAGTCTCGTTTCTCAAGCAATTTTCCCAAAATACAAGGGATTTATGTCTTTTTAATCTCCGTTATTGTATATCGATCTTATTTTTAAAAATTGAAAGTACACAGCAAACACCTTTATCAAAGGCCCAAAAATCCCTGCAGAAATTTTTGTTGTTAATGTTGCATACTCGAACCTCCTCGGTAGTTACAATAAAAGCCTAAGTGTTTCGTTGAAAAAATGTTCATACTCTTACTGACAAAAACAGGATCACATTTGGTCGTTAGCCGGATGTCTCGAGATTCTTTGAGAAACGGTCACAAGTAGTACTATTAGTATTATGAATGTCCTGCAATGTTTTATTCCTTCCGTGCATCAGGCCCTGACTTTGATAATATGAACTGTCTTGCAATCCAAAATCATAGTGAAACTTGGCAAATTTTAGTTACTTTAATACTAAAGAAGTAAAATTTAACTGTATTTAACGATGTTCTATTAAGTTTTTGCAATTTTTCCATTATCGAGTTAAATCAATATAAATTAAGTTTTTAGTATTCTGAAAAATAAGAATTGATTTGCAACAGGACATCTGTCTATTAAATGACAGTTGATAATATACATATTGCCAAGTTTTTAGTACCCTTCATGCAAATTTATAGTACGAGACTTTGATAATATGAACTGTCTTGCAATCCAAAATCATAGTGAAACTTGGCAAATTTTAGTTACTTTAATACTAAAGAAGTAAAATTTAACTGTATTTAACGATGTTCTATTAAGTTTTTGCAATTTTTCCATTATCGAGTTAAATCAATATAAATTAAGTTTTTAGTATTCTGAAAAATAAGAATTGATTTGCAACAGGACATCTGTCTATTAAATGACAGTTGATAATATACATATTGCCAAGTTTTTAGTACCCTTCATGCAAATTTATAGTACGAGACATGTTTCATCGGTACTGGCAATCAATGGCATCGTCGTAAAAGGTCCGGGATCGCTAGGTCCTTTCTTCTGTAGTTTCGAGAACGAAATCTCGGTAGCTATGATGCAAATCAACGAACGTGAGCAGTATTTGCTGTACAATTCAAACAAATGATAAAACATTTTGGTTAACTTTTAAACACTTGTTTTTTGAACGGTAAAAGAAATGTTTTCTAGTTTTCAAAGTCACAACCAGAAGTTTTACAGACCATACATTCAAAAGTTGTGACATTAAAGTGTGGAAACTGGTTTAATGTTACTGTATAACTGAAAATGTACACAGCAGGTTTATCTGGAGTACAGCAATTTCTAATTTGACAAGTCATTTTGAAATTATGAAAATATTTATTGGACAAGTGCAAACCTGATGAAACTAGTTTCAAGCCATATTAAAATGCAGAAACCAAAATAGTTGTCAATAAAGTCGTCCCAATAGACGAGTCTGTAAATGTATCGTTCATTCATTTAAAATTTTGGAAAATTTAAGGACTATTTTACCAAATTTGTAAATGAATAGAGCAATTCAAATTCTTAAAGTCAAGTTACAAATTCGTCATAATTGTAACAAGATGTGGTCATCAAATCAAGATGAAGTTTGTCACGGAATTCTTCCAAGACCTACGTCTATGTTACAATTAATAAAATCCTAAATGATTTTAGGAGTATTCGATAACGAATTCGTCAAAAGATTCTAATTGGAAATAAATTCCAAGGCGTTGAGATTTGAGTTAAGTGTTACAAAAGTCATTGCAGAACAATGATTAGACGCAAATCTGGTGAGCATTGTCAAGTTTGAAGATCGTGCTCCAAATCCATTTTTAGAAGCAATGATTCCTGCTTCAAAATCTTACTGAACCAGGTCATGTCTTTGACAAACGTATAGAGTACATTAACAACAAACCAATATTTTGTTTATAGATTTATTGAATTTTTAAATCACTAATTGCTGTATCATTACGTTGTATTCTGAAAAGAAAAAAGATACAAATGTATTAAGTTTACAATTGTTTTGAGTTTATAATTGATTAAATTTAATTTATTTCATTTATGAATAAAGGATATTGAAATTCAAGCATATAGTGACATTACCTTGCCGTTTAAAGTGGTAAGAAAGTGGTTCCATAGATTTTGGTAGTAAGTTATTTCTTCCGAGGCTGAAAGAAATAATTGAACAATGTATACCTTTATGTAACGGTTTACTTTTACGAAACAAATCTTGTAGTCCCAAAATACATTATGTAACCAGAATATAAAATTACTCGAAATAGGGGTACTCGTAATATAGTCGTATATTCATAGCCATTTTTAAAAACATTTGCGTCAATTATATTTTAATACTATGAAAAATTAGCAAAGTGAACCATTTTTATATTTTTAAAAATACTTGAAATTCAGGACGTTGACAGAGTTTAATGAACGCACAGAACTCCTAAAGAGATTGCAGATTTGTATAAATGCCATAAGATAAGTATGCGATGCTGAATTATATCATTACATCTAATAGAAATTTTCCATTAGAATTTTGTATCCGTTTAAAAATTCTAGAAACTTCACAATACATACTTAGATATCTTTGCAAATCTTGGTCGTTTTTCCAAGGAGCAGTCCTTGTTGTAAGGAACTGTTCATACTGCTTGAAGTATTCTACAGTACCCTTTCCATAGTCAGTCAAGACGTTCAGTAAGCCGTCAATTTCATTTTGCCATTTGCTAGGTTCGATTCCCATTTCAGTCAATGCTTTTCCAATTAGTTGCTCAACAAGGACAGTGGTTTCCTTTGTCAAAATGTCTCTTGTCATCCTAAAAATTGATTTTAAATATCCATATATTAATCTACAGTACTTTGCATAATGTGTTATATGAATTTAGATGTCTTGAATTCATACGAAATCTTGTAATCATAAACAGTACGCTAAAAACCACACAAAGATCAGAATACAGGTGTCCGCAAAACGTCTTTTGATGGAAGTGATTTTGGCTTTCCGAAAGTAATAGTTATTGAATGAGAACTTATTACTTACCTTTGCTGGAATTTCTGAGCTATGGTTATTTGTCGTTTCATGAAAACATCACCGGGAGTGCATTGTAAAATGCCAACTTTATTGTCCTGCATTTGGAAGAATTTTGTTAACCACATCTGCAGATCTTCAATCTTCGATTTCTTCACTTTTCTCTTTAGTACAGCAGACATTTCTTCAAAGACTTTGGAGAATCCTGAAAAAGTGGTTCTATAGTTTCTCAGTTGTAATAGGGGTTGTTTTACACGTGATCAATCCTAACCTACAGGGAGACCCAGCTAACTTGGAAGCGTCACAACTTTTTTAATGTGCTATGGACAAGCGTCAATGTACTTACATGTTATTTAACGTGTAGTGAATAACGTGTAGTGCCTAGTGATACATGTCTGTTCCAAGTTTCATCTGGAAGACTCCCGATATGTACCCTAGGCGAAGGCACAGTGGCTAATTTATGCATAGTAAACCAAGTTACAAGAGACATTCCGCTTGAGAATCTTATGCTCAGCCTATTAGACCGCTTACATTTCAGTGATTTTGAAACAACTATTAACAGTTTTAATTTGCAGATTGCAAAGAGATAAAAAGGCAAGATTTGTTGGTATGGATTTTCACCCTCCATTTTAAGCTGACGTGGTATATGGTATATGTAATGAGAGAATTACCTTTGAATTCTTGCATTTGGACAGAGCCAATAACTTGCTCGTAGAGAATTTGATGCGTTTCGTGGACGATTGCCCTGGTCCAATCCTCTGCATAATCATCTTTCATTATTTTGTCAACCCAGACCTGCAACTGCGACCTCAGGCTGTTGTCCCTTTTGGAGAGGGAATCGTCAAGCTCCCGTCTGAGTAAATCTGTAGCGCCAAATTTAAACAATTTAGATCCTAAATATCAGGTTTAGAAGTTTCAATTCAGGCAATGTACTTTTGGGTTTCAATATTTCGTCTGCAACACAACTTATGAACTAAGCAAAGATTTTTAAAAATGAGACTAAAAATTACATTCTCAGTTAGGTCTTATTTCCAAGCAAACTCCATGGGAAATGGTCGTCGTTTTTTGCGAGAAGATAAACACTTGATTAACAATTTCCGACTGAGTAATAAATCTTATGTAGATCAGATCAGAACAATGGCTTTAACAGCTTTGGTGTTCATTAATTACAGCGTTTACTAAATCGGATCAATCACTAATTGTTACCCAATGTCGTCGTGTATCAAAATCGGAACATGTGTGAATATTAGGACATGTATATATACACAAGTGTATTGGCAACGTTAATTCATTTAAAAATGTAGGAAATTTTATACATACAAACGAATGCTTGCTGTAGTTTCGTCGTTGTACAGTTGAATCGGGCATGAATTAATGTTTCTGCCATCTCTGATGTCAGCTCACGAATAAACAGCCTTGTATTACCACTGATTCTGAAAATGTTGTACAATGATCGAAGCTTTTCCTGGAACATTTTCGGCTCGATATCCATAGAATCTGGAATTGGAACATGCACACAGGATACGATTTAAAACTTTCTCTGCTCATTTGAAAAAAAATTATAAAAATCGAAGCGACTTAATAGATTCAAGTTTTGATATTAAATAAAGCATTACCTTTCATTGGACCAGATGGGAAATGTTCAAAGTAGTATGGCAAAATCTCCGACATTACTGGACAAGTGCTTCTTAAACGATGATAGATAACACCTGCTGGCGGTAAATCAGTTGGTAAGGAATCATCGTCATCATCATCATCATCAAAATCTCTCATAACAATCATTCGTTCCTCATCGTCAGTATAAGATCTGTCGTCACGATAACGTTTATCCTCATCTCTCATAACCATTCTGTCATTCTGCTCGTCATCGCTCTTGCCGCCGGGAAACGGCTTCATGTCATCGTCGTCGCTCTTGCCGCCGGGAAACGGCTTCATGTCATCGTCGTCGCTCTTGCCGCCGGGAAACGGCTTCATGTTGCCGCCGGGAAACGGCTTCATCGTCGTCGCTCTTGCCGCCGGGAAACGGCTTCATGTCATCGTCGTCGCTCTTGCCGCCGGGAAACGGCTTCATGTCATCGTCGTCGCTCTTGCCGCCGGGAAACGGCTTCATGTCATCGGTCTTGCCGCCGGGAAACGGCTTCATGTCATCGGTCTTGCCGCCGGGAAACGGCTTCATGTCATCGGTCTTGCCGCCGGGAAACGGCTTCATGTCATCGTCGTCGGTCTTGCCGCCGGGAAACGGCTTCATGTCATCGTCGTCGGTCTGGCCGCCAGGAAACGGCTTCATGTCATCGTCGTCGGTCTTGCCGCCAGGAAACGGCTTCATGTCATCGTCGTCGGTCTTGCCGCCAGGAAACGGCTTCATGTCATCGTCGTCGGTCTTGCCGCCAGGAAACGGCTTATCGTCATCGATGGTATTGCCACGAGATTCCTCACCGTCACCAAAATCTCGAAGATTTGTCATTTCTTCCTCTTCGAAATCTCTTTCAGTGGGCATCTCTTCCTCATCGCCATATATACGATTCTTGAATATTCTGGCTTCGGTTAGCAAAACTAAAAAGAAACGGGAATCAATAAATCCGTTTCCGTGCAATATATTCTTTTTTCAATTGAATAAGCAATTTTAAGGTTTTGTATTAAAAAACTTGGTTGAAACATTTCATGATACGTAAATGAAAAAAAGGCAAGTCAAATTATGTACGGGAAAATAAAACTCACCATAAAAGCACGCCAAAATGAACGCCGAATTCAGAAGAAACTTCATTGTCATATCTGTCTCACTCTTGACCAATACAAATTTCGGAATGACAACCAGTTTTGAACATCAAGCTTTTTATACCATCATATCTCAACTCCGTTACTTTGTTTTTGCCTGTATAACATGTAAGAATGCAAAACTTCGTGCAGCTTAGTTTCTGCTGAATAGTCACGGCGGATAGTCATTAAGGCTGTAACGGTTTGAAATTACCGTAATACCACCAAAACTGTTTACAGCTGTGACTCTACATGTTATTTCATATTACTTAACCACTCGACAGCCTACATACATTGACTTGACATATTATTCCCATATGTCAACTTGAGTTAGGCAAATAAAATGTCAATTTTGGTTGACAATGGCATACTGTATACCTGAATATTTTCGCTCCCATTTATTTTTCGGCATTTCCACCCTTAGATGAGAGGGTAAATCTAATATGAAAGCGAAATTTTCAGTCTATATAATTTTAGTACGGGCATACATGTCATCTGTAAGACTATGGTAATTTAGGGCTAAATTAAGACGGCGTGAATTTATTTTCTGTCATAATCGGGCAAAAATAACCAGGGGCGAAAATTTCCATGTATATTAGGCATATATCCTGAGAAGTCTAAGGGGGAATTTATCTTCTTTAAACTGGTTCTGATTTAAAACAGTTTGGTAATTTTTTTCATTTATTACACCAGACTGGTTTATCACAAACAGTTTTAATCCACTTCGGGAAACCGACCAAACTACCTCCAGAGGTGGTTACAATGGTTAACACGAAGTCCAAAGCATGCAAATATGGCAGTGAAGACGCAGCAGTAATGAGACAGGCGAATGACTCGCTTTGGCATTTTTTGTTGTAGTAATAAAGTGTTGAATCTATGCCTAAATAAAAATTAGATAATACTGTAAAACTAGACAAAAATTCAATAAACCCAGTTGACGCAAGAATACGCAGCAATGTCTAATATGCCAGTCATTTTGAAAACGCAAACCTATAATTTACTTCAGAACTGCAAATCTAACGACACTGACTTAAGAATATCAAACGCGAAAAAAAACCAAACTGAAAAAACGCTTACAATTAACTGATATGTCGGAGATACTCGCCAAATGTTTTGATACGTGACAATGGAAAAATGTCAAAAAAAGTATGGAAAAAGTAAAAATTTGATATTGACATTATTTCTGCTGTGGTGCTGTGGGACATTTGCGATGGGTGTGGCATGCCAGTAGAGGACGCTGACTCCTTCCGGACACCTGGTCCTATCCCGTTTGGGATTTGCAATTGTTCTTCATGTTGAGACCACTGCACATCTAATTCGTCGTGTTCTAATGGACTTGAGCTTCGATCATTAAATGTTCTTCTTCATTTTTATTAATCAAGAAATATATTGGCTTATTTTTTAATCATGGTAAAAGAGTGTGTGTGTGTGTGTGTGTGTGTGTGTGTGTGTGTGTGTGTGTGTGTGTTTAATATGTAGAGCGTTAAACAACAACAAACAATGAATATGTAGAGTAATTTTTACATAACCAAGTTTCACCTTCGTGTAAAACTAATGTCTTTCCGCCGTATCAAGATTGGCCTAGTCTGGATCTTAAATATCACGGACTGTACACGTTCATTGTGTGTGTGTGTGTCTGAAACATGTGAATGTTGATTTTGATGTCGATATTTCTGTCTAATATACGTTTCATATTTTTCTGGGTGGGGGTGGTCGTGGCAAAATCTCTATCGCATTCGGCATATTTATTGACACCGGAGAGACCTACAATATGACTGATGCTCATGTAGTTAAAATATGTGTCGAAATGTATGGTTTTGTTATATTCAGAAAATGTAGCAGATGTCCAAATTTTTTTTATGTAAATGATGATTCTTGATACGCGTGTGACACACACGCACACACACACCCACACACAACACACACACTGTGTCCTGGGAAGCCAGTGTTAAAAATACAGTAGTGTAAAACGTATTATCAACTTAAGTCCAACTACAAAGAAAGGTTGAACTTGTTCAGACGCAAAGTAAAAAAAAAGCAAGCAACTCAATTTAATGTCAATGAACCATGGATTGATTTCCATCTCCATACAGATGTGTGACACAATATTTGTGTAAAACATGTTCCGAATTATATGTATGTTAAATATATATCGAACACGTGTAATTTTTCGAACACGTGTAGTCTTTCGAACACCCGCGTTGGTTTACTTTGAATGTAGTATTCACAGCTGATGTTACATAAATCTATAAATTCTTCGTATTCGTTCATTTAGAAAAAAAAATACTTGCTATGTCGTAAATATACAGAGCAGACGACTATTCCATAGTTCCCTTTTTCAGTATATGAATTTTGACAGTATGATATTTGATAAGGGGGACTTCATTTTAATATCAAAGGCGTCGGAACCGGGGGGCTAGGGGGGCTTAGCCCCACCCCCAATTTTTTTTGCAAAGATAGACATAGGTGTTGAAAATTGGTGCTTAGCCCCCAGACTTTTCTGGCGTGTCTGTGTTTTTTAAGTTGGTTTAGCCCCCCCCCCCTCTCATTTTCAATTTGCTTCCGACGCCTATGAATATGATAGCAGAAAATCGATTTATGATAACTTTAGAATAAAAAATATCTATACACATGTATCTTAAAATCTATTGTATGATATATGTATCTAAAATCGATTTTAAGATATCTTTAAATTGATCATAAGATAAATTAAATTGATTCATTTGATAAAATTTGATATCTTAAAATCAGTGATGTTTTATTATATCGTAAAATATATTTTAAGATATCTTAATATCGAATTTCTGATATCTGAAAATGATTTTACGATATAAAAATCTCCAATAAATATTAAAACGGTACCTCATAGTGGATAGAAAATGTGTCGCTTTACAAAAATTTCGATTTTACGCTTCAAAATTCAAATTACACTAAAGATTGTAGAAGAGGGACTTAAAAGATATTTTGTCATTTCGTTTAATAAATACGTGTGTAGCCTTGGCGTAACGGAAGTTCAAGTATATGCATGGATCACGAAGGACATTAAACATGATGGCTATTACATTGATCAAAGGTGTAATAATTTCAATAGATCTGTTATCTTTCTTTCACCATTCATAGCAATAATAGATGTAATCGTAAAATGTGTTTTGATTATTCCTAAATTTATCTAGAGAGTTTCAATAGTGGATCATAATTTGTTTCAAATTTAAACTTTAGAATGTCCGATTTTAATTGTCGCACAAAGAGAGTTGTACAACTTTGATGTTTCGAAAACCTTCATAAATATACCGGAAACAAAAGTACAACTCCGTGTGCATCTACATTCATCTGTCAAGATCTCCACAAAAGATGCATAATTATACGCCATTAGAATGAAAAGATTAAATATTTCCTTACCTTAATCATTTATCAGTATTTCTCAATTAATTGATATACAACTTTGTTTGAAGCCTCAGGGATATCAGTATTATATTTAGATGTATTATAAAAACTTCAAATTTGTTTTAAAAAGACATATTTATAGAATCATTCCAATTAACTTTGTTCTCCATACACAGCTATATTCTATACACTTTATTGACGGACCACACACACTGGGCTTGTGCACACAACTAATGAAATAATTTGCTCTGTTGTGATAACACCGTTCAGAAGATTACACAACCTCTTGCACAAAGTTCTCGCTTGGCGAGGCGAAAAGTCGAAAACTCGCCAAATAGAGACTTTTCGTCTTAAAATCCGCCGATTAGCGACTTTTCTTCCACGAAAACTCGCTATTTAGCGAATTTTCGCTTGTCAAGGAGATAAGTCGAAAAACCTGCTAATTAGTGACTTTTCGCCCCGAAAACCCGCTAATTAGCGACTTTTCGTCCCGAAAAGTTGCTAATTAGCGACTTTCGCCTCGCCAAGCGAAAACTCGCTAATTACCTAAAAAAGTCGAGATGGCATAGATCGGCTACCATACATTGCTGTTTACACCACGATGTCTCATCTCTGGTCAGCGTGGGTTTGAGTACAGTTGGATACGTGAGAAAGTTTGCTAGTTTACGTGCGGAATAGAGTTATGTCCTCCACCATTTTATAACTGAAAATCGTGTTGAGTTAGAGTAAAGCATATATATATATATAACAAAACAAACAAACGAATAGTGTATCCCCGTATAAAAACTATATTTGGTAGTGATGCAGTGATCCGCTGTTCGATTGCTAATATTGTTTATCTACTAACAATTTCATATTTTACAGAGTTACGGTAAATTCTAAAAATTATTTGATTTACTGAATATCAATGAACTTTATTAAATTGATCATTCGTAAATTTTCAGATTAAAAGTTAGTAAAATATATCTATGTTAATATCTTTGTGAAACATTTTAAGCAAACGTCATTTTATATTACTCCACCCTTTCGTTCGTTTCCAACGCGACTTTGTGACATCATGTTCATACCCCTGGGGGCCCATTTAACTGTGCTGTAGCGTAGTCTATACTTTCCTCGAAAAACGGGGTCCGGGTATACACAAAGTCAGTTGAGTTTCTCCCTCTTCCTTCCGGATTTTATCGACGAAGTAATAAAATTATCATGAAAATAAGTACAAGACAAATATATTTATGTGCTTGAATTTGAATTCTGGAGTGTTTTACGCCACAATCAACAATTTTTCAGTTATGTGGGGGTGGCCAGTTTTTAATGATGCAGGACAGAACCCTGTTACGATGTACCCGGGAAGAGACCACCGGCCTTACCCAAGTTCTCACGAAATTCTGAATCAGCTTAGGTACCAGCGGGGCTCGAACCTACACTGACACGACTGAGATATTTCGATTTATGGTTAAAAGTGTGATGCTCTTTATTATTTTAATTTAATTTTAATGTGACCACTCCAAGAAAATAGACGTGCTTCTGAATATTGGTTGACATAATGCAGTCTAGATATGGAAATATTATGATGTTCTTTAACATTTAAAATAGTAAAATATTTATTTTTGTAGAGGTTGATGTTTTGGGGTATCCACGCTACACCAACAGAGGTTGAATTTGGTTAATAATATGTATCAATTGATGAAAAAACAATTCTTGACTAAAATGGAGTAACGTTATAACCTTTTTATCTTCTGAAAAGTAAAATTGATATAATGTACATAAATAGAAGTACACTAATGTTTATGTACTGGCAATAAAATCGAACATTTCCCAATTCGATGTTTTTTTAATATTTACTTATTCGCAATTTAATATATCTACTGAATAATTCGACGAAGACTTGGGCTTATCACATGGATTTTGATATAATTAATTTCCACGATTTCAATCATTTCAGTATTTTAAATTAATGTTCACTCGCTCTTGTTCTCGAAAAATCTATTAAGTATCTCACCTCTTCCAGGTAAATCCGAGTCCCACTGGAAACTTATTTTGTGAGAAAGTATGTCGTTTACTGGTGTCTCTTTCCCGATAAACTTTACCGCGTCCTCTCCCTCATCTTAAACTGGGAGTCACCATGTAACTGAAAAAGTGTTGAGTGCCGCGTAAAACACCAATATATACACTTTTTTCAGTTTATATGTAATGGCGGCAAGTTTTTAATGATGGGAGAGAACCCTGTTAACAGCCCACAGGTCTTCCGCAAGTAAACTGTCAAACTTCCTCACATAAATCAGCTTAAGTTCCAGTGGGACTCGAACCTGAACTGACCAGAAGTGAGAGACTTCGTGGTTCAAAGCGCGATCACACGCGCTCGTGGAGATGGATGGTGTCAAATAAAATTAAAATCAAATAAATTAAAATTCATCTATCTCCTATACTTTGTCTATTCTTCAACTTCTATGTGACTTGAAAACACAGATCACTGACTTAGAGCACTTTTTGCGAAATTTGCCCCAGTTTGAATAATGTGCCGTAACCTCAACATATATAAAAAAGAAGATATACGAGACAATCCAGTGAGGAATAAAACGTTTTTTTTCCGTGCAGCTTGTCATAACCGAAAAGTGAGTAGAATCATCCGCATGAAAATCAAAATGTTACATCGTCCCGCCATCTTAATACAGTTCACATGGTTAAGTCTTGGAGTAATCTCCCCTTACTCATTAAGATGTACACGCAAGAAATAGCTCTTTTGTTGACAAACCGAACTCAATCGGTGACATTAGCGAATTTAACTATGCGTTGGCAATTGATTCACAAAACCAGTGACATATATAACACTTATGTTCTAATTCGCCAGTCTCAACCGAACATAAATTATTTATAAAATAAACTTAACACATAAATAGGATAAGCTCGCATGTGCGAGTGCAACAGACTTTATTACATATAAATTACATAAATATCTGCGTAAGTCTTGTAAAACATTTTCTACAAAAAATGAAAATGTAATTAATATCATGTACAATATGACAATATAGTGAAAAACAACGGGCGGGTGGGTGGGGAATAATGCGTCTGTTGCACAAGGCGGCGAAGCTTCGAATACCTTATATTCTTACTAATAACTCAGGTAACATTACCTGGTCACAATTTTCATGCTTTTAACGCCGCTACCCCTAATAAACAATTACTGACCAATCGCCTTGCGATAAACAACAATAGAAACAACATAACACGTGTTTACTGTAAACACACCCACGTGTATACGTAACTATTATAAATACATATGTATCGACGCTGTGGAATCGGCGATATATAAATGTCGTAACTGCAATTTTCAAACTTTTCAGTAGTAGGAAAAAAATAATTTTCAATTAGACTAATGCAAATATTGTAACAGTAACTTGTACATAAATCTGTTTTCAATACCTAAGTGAAAATAGATAATAACTAATAAAACCTATTGGGCGTTTTGACTTGGTTTTTTCACAGAGGATGCAGAATTGAAAACTGTATCGAAAAAAAAGAAAAACCGTAAAAAGGTCGTAAGTGACAGTTACGACCTTTCATTTCCACAGCGTCGATTTATCTCTAGCAAAACCAATAGTTGTCTGTACTTTGTACGAGTTGATGTTCCATCAAATGAGTAATGTTATGGTAAGTTGTTTATTGGGATCAAGTCAAAGTACATTTTGTAGTATGGTGTTAATATGTTGACGGGAATTTACACATGTACATGTATATGCATTTTAGCAACATAGACTCTTTTTAACATTATACACTTGCGATTGACCGGACTGTTTACAATTCTTGCACACGTTTAATATGCAAATGAGTTTTCGGTCGAGTTGCATATCTGTATATTGGCAAGATGGTCATAGAAGTTGCTTCATTCGTCATTCTGGTGATCTTATTTGATGAGAAATTTGCGGCTGTCTTTGAAGTCGGGAAATGTTTTACATGCACCCTTTGATCTAGAGATTTAAGGCTACTCATGGGAAGTCAATACTGCCCTGTCGCATAGAAATTCAGTATGGATGAAACGATGTTTATAAGCACAAGAATTTATAATCATATCGCTGATCTATGTGGTTTGTTGCATAATAAATAGGTCATCAGTACTCACGTTAGGCCGAATGTCTTCCCCGATTTTAAGTTACTTTTTTGTAAAACCTAATTTTACCAAAATAAAAAGTAACTTAAAATCGTTGTAGAAATTCGGCCCGAGTATAGGCCATATAGGTAAAGAATGTGAAAAAGTTGTGATGTTTTCATTGTCACTTTTGTTCTTATTTGAAATAAAATTGCATGATTCACGCAGGTGTTTTGCTTATTTTGAATCTCTGGAAATAACATGCATTTTCACAGTAAAAAAATAATATTTTTTATTATTATTATTGTTATTATTATTATTATTAATCAATAATGTATATGTATGTTTTGTCTTTCTGTAGTCTATCAATCAAGTAATTCTTTTTCTCGGTGTTGTTGTTTATTTTATCAAATGTTTAATATTGTAACCTCATAATTGTGTTGCCGGACCCTGTGGGCCCTTTGATTGAAATAAAACGTATTCTATTCTATATCGCTGGTTTTACGAAGTTTTCTAATGCAGGAATTGTCGATAAGTTATCAAAACGTCGTAGTAACAGCGTCGAAGTAACGGATATCTTTGCACGTCTCTGTAAACTTGATTGATTGACGAGTTGTCGGAGATCGAGTTATTACCTACACGAGTTCTGTCCATGTTTGGGTTATATACAAGCAACAGAATATTCCTGACTGCTAAGCGTTCATATGACTAGGGACTCACGTCTATTCATTGTTTACAAATGGCTTCCCGGTGAGGGCACTTGCGATGTGCAGCATGCATAGATATATCAAGATCTAGAAATTCACTTTTTAAAGGAGAGAAATATGGGATTACTTCTGATTTGAGGTAAAATTTAAGTAATATGCTTGACGAGAAAATGCAAGTTATTTATGCATACATCTTTTTATTTAATTTCCACTTCGTATTTATTTATATCATTTGCTAATTTCGAAATCGACTGAATTATTATGACAAGTGGCTTGTCCATTGGTGTACGGAATATGCACAGTCGGTAAGACCTATAGATCTACAATGACAATGTCGTTTGCAAGCAAACTGAGGTAAAGTCAATTTATTGTTTGTCAAGATAGACTTGAATTTTAAACATATATAAACCACATTTGTCATTAGATCTAGGAACTATTTTTATAGCAGAATCATTTCATACCTGTAATTAAACAATACATCACCTGTCAGTTCGCAATTAACAAATACACAAACACAGTTAGCTACACTCACGCAAAGCTACACATGTTTCTATCCGTATCGTCAGACTGCATGCGATCGTTGTAGCAGATGGATTCAACGATAGCGTAGCTCGAGTTGAATCCATCCGTCACAACGATCCAGAAATATTTGTTTGGTTTTGTATTTATTACACGCCCCTTATTTATCTATATGTGTTCACAAATTTAAAATTGATTCTGCTTTTAACAATGCCATCAAATGATTTTTTATGACATGAATGCTATTTAGAGAAGTAGCTGCGGCAAAATTTCTGTATCCAACTATGTGCAATATGACATTACGTATTGCATGGGCATATTGAACTCTGTATTATAACTGTAAGATTACACATGCATGTAATAAAAAAGTATATTGATACAAAGTAAAAAATAATAGTGTCTGAATACTTTTTTCTGTACACATATGTATGTCAGTATGCACTATGTACCATTCTTTTAATTTGATCTTTAAAACAAGTTTGTCAGTTTACTTGCGGAAGGTCGGTGGTCTTTACCCGGGTAACCGGGGTTCCTCCCCCACCAATAAAAACTGGATGCCATCATATGACTGAAAGATTGTTGAGTATGGCGTAAAACAAAAAATCAAAGCAAATCAAATCTTTAAAACACCTGTTGCTATTTTTGCAGTATCTCCATTCAAGATTGTTCATTAATTAAAATAATAAGATATATGTAAGTAATGAAAATGTACCTACAGTTTTAACTTTCCACTTTAAAATTTCAAATTTTCGTTTTTCACGATTTGATGAGCTCTTTTTCAGAGTAAACTTCTGTTGCATCAAATTCTATTTACAATCCTTTTTTATATCATGAAATGTTTATATTTATTACAGAAATATTGGCCATTTCATTGTTTGTTTTTTTTTTATGTTACTATCCTATAACCTGTAATGATGCTTTTCAGGTTCGAGACCAACTGAAACCTACATGTAAGCTGATTTTGTGAGAAAGTTTGTCAGTTTACTTGTGGGAGATTTGTGATCTCTTTGATTAATTCCTGGGTACAATGTACCAAGTTCTCTCCTCTATCAATAAAAATAGAATTAAATTAGATTCTAGATTCATTTTGTATCATACAATATTTCTGTTACCTTGTTGAAACAATATCATTCATTGCATTGCTTTGAAAATAGCAAATTCTAATTCCAAGAAAATACTTTTTTATACAAGTATTCACTTGACTTTTTTATAGGAAATGAAAGACAGATGAAGAAGCAGATTGAAGAATACAAGTACCCTACATTTGTAAAAACCTAGTTATCTTCATCAGCTCAGCTAAAGATGGATTTTGAAGTCATGGATTAAAACACAAATAATCTAGGAAATGGCAGTAAAGGTACCACATCTTGATAGAAAAGAACAAAGAAAGTCTTGTAAAACTTTTAGCTATGTTTTTCTGACATTGTTTCACTTGGAAGGAATTCTTTCTTTAATTATCGGAATTGTGTTGATTCTGGAGTGCAAAGCCTCTGAGTGTAGTTTCTTCAGAACTTTTTATGTAACGATTTCACTGATATTGTCCTCTGGGGGTTTGATAGTTATTTTTTGTACAATCGGCATGTTAAATACTTTAAATAGCAACAAGAATATGAAATTCCGGCATTATACCTGGTTATTTTCTATCGTATTGATTTTAGAATTAGCGTCTGCTATAAAAGCTACTGCCGATCACAATTACCTGCTGAATAATGAGTTTCATCAATTTCTTTTGGGAGATTTTTCACAATTTTCCAACTTTGCAACAAAAGAAACAAAGTGCTGGGAAAATATTCAAGTGAAATACGAGTGCTGTGGTTTCAATGGATACACTGACTGGATCCAACAAAGCAGTAACTTATCTGTTGAAACTGGACAGAAAGGATTAGCAAGTTGCTCATGTAATGACGAAGAATCGGACTCCGAAAACTGTATTGATATTAGTCATGTTAACGTGTCTATAGATGTAAATGCCGTTTATTCAGAATCTTGTTATAATTCTTTATATTCACAGCTAGAGCTCCAGAGTGTCATTCTTAGGGCAACTGGCCCTTGTCTTTCTGTGACACAGATTACTTTTACTTTGTTTTCAGTATTTATGGTAAGAAAAATGAAAAGAACAAATGCGATCAAGCAAATTTATGCTATCCGATATCAAGCTGGAGCGGAAAGTAAGTCGCAAGAAAACTTCAGCAGATTTTAATGTTTCCTTCTTACATGTATATGGACGACATTTCTGATTAGAAGACATGATTGTCAAGTATTAGCTGTTTTGACTCCACAGACCATAATGGACTGGTCTCAACACACAGAAAGGGGCATACTATTCATATTTTTAAGGGTGAAAGGCCTACATGTAGGGTTAAATCTAAAGTCTTTTAAAAGTTTGTATTTATGGTTAAATGATACAGCATACCTCAGACCTGGGTTGAAGAAGACTATCTAAGGTTATGATTTGTTCTAACTTATACGTGTCTATAAAGACTGGCACTCAAGAGAACAGGCAAAAGTAGTCATTATAGACAGGTGGTCCTTATAAAGAGGTTATTCATTATAAAAAAGTTAACAAAGGTTATGTCTGAATGACCTTTATAGGCAGGTTCCTTTTATACAGAGGTGGCCTATCATGCAAGTTTGACTGTACATGTAGTACATGTCGCACATACTACATGTATATTAGAACATTCAGGAGATTTCATACAGTATTCTGTACATGATATATATAGAAATTGCATTTAGCCATTTGATGATGCATTGTATTTCTGTATTTTAATTCAACATGTCTACCCTTAAAAACAATTACCTCAAAACAGTATCAAAGATGTATACATGTAGATCATTGCAAATGGGGTTAATCAGTATATTATAATAATATTGATATAAAGATTTGATTGTGCAATAGAGAAACAATAATAGTACTTTGAGATTTTATTATCATATTATTATTTACCCCCCTCGGATGGAAGTGGGGATGTCGGTGTGTGTGTATGTGTGTGGTTATGTTTGCATTTTGATCTTCGATCCATCCTTCTGTTTGTATGTTCTTCCTCTTTCATTTTGCCCAAGCTCTGTCTTCATTGTAACCAGATGACACCACATGTAAGATAACCAAATTTTGTTTGTGCACTTCTATAACCCTTAATTCTAGAGTTATTCCCCTTTGTTTGTTTTATTTAAAACCTATGCATGCTATATTTTCATCATTCCTGACCTAGTATATGGTCACCATAATTATTGCAGACTCGCATCATAGATAGGTCATAAATAATTGTGATACTAAGCCACTAGAGTTATTCCCCTTTGTTGATATTTTAAGTTTGCACGATATATGGACGATATAATTTCATTTTCTATAGGCCCACCATATTTGTTGTAAATGCACACCGTAAAATTGGCAATGTGTCATGTCTCAGCAGTCAGCACTATGATCTTATAAAACTTTAATTTTAGAATACTCTATTTTTGTTGGATTTATTTTTTTAGAACACATCACCAGGTTCAGGACTGAATTGTTTGATTTTGCCTTGTTGTGAATATTGTAGCATAAAGATAATTATATGGATAAGTTTGCTGTGGTATAAACATTTTGATAAAAAGTTTCCTGTTGAATGTTTAAGATGTTTTAAAAATGAATCTACATGTACATGTTAACTGAAGTATTTTGATGAAATTATTATTCTGGAATCCATTACTGGTACCATTCATTGAACATTTGTTATGTCAGCATTTAATATTGGATTTAAAGATATACATGTAAAGGAACTGTTTAAGTGATAAGAAGTGATAAGAAATAGCAATTCTAAGAGCAGAATGCATCTAAACTTGTGAAATTTTTGTCATGTGATGTCACATGTGATACCACTTTCTATGGTATCTTATAGCGTAAAAATCTACACTGGGATACTACAGATTATAGAAGGGTGATGTTCAGAACCTAGAAAATTAAGCTGGGTCATTGATATCATATTGGACACTTAAAATTCATCTTCTGTTTGCCTATCTATCTATCTGCCCATCTATCTATCTATCTATCTGTCTGTGTGTCTGTATGTCTGTCTATCTATCTATCTGTCTATATATCTACTAGTATCTGTCTATCTCTATCTAAATCGGTCTGTCTGGCTGTCTATCTATCTATCAGTTTGTCTGTCTGTCTATCTATCTATCTGTTTGCCTGTCTGTCTATCTATCTATTTTAGTTTTTATGTCATAAGGACCACATGTGTAGATAGATCAACGTACAGTAAAACCTGCTATAGGGGCCACCTCTATATAAGGATCACCTGTTTATAAAGGCCAGTTTTGTTCAGTCACTTGACTGCATACTTCAACTTAATTAAACCAGTGTATAAGGGTCACCTGAACATAAAGGTCAATATTTTCTGGTCCCTTGGGTTGCCCCTATATACAGGTTTCACTGTATTATAATAACTCTGGAATGCTTAAAGCTGAAGTTGTATAATAATACCTGCTAAAGTTGAATCTCCACATGAATATGGAATACTTCAACAAGTTTGTTTTTGTTAGTGCCATAATGATCTTATATGTGTTATACACATGTATCTAGATAAAGGCCTGGCTTATTTGTACTTGTTAATTTCATTTTTTTATATTTTGGTGCTTTTTTATGTTTTTGAAACTTTTGTTTCAGTTTATATGTTATCTTTATATATGTTTTTTTATATCCTGTAAATAAGTTAATGTTTGATTTCTGTGAAAAATTTGTGAAACAATGAATAGATAAAACCTTTTGTTTTTTTAAAAGTATTTGGTCATGGAATTTCATAAAATTCCGTTTAAAAAAAAAAATTAAAGACATAAAATTTCTTTTCTACACTGTAACATTCATTGCACTGCAAATGTATGTGTGCTTGAAAAAGAGGTGTGACAGTAGTTTATCTTGGCTACTTTCATTCCTTGAAAGTTATCCTTGCAGAAAAATGCCAAATTTATATTTTATAGTTACATGTACACATATTATTTTTAGGTCAATATATAGTTATGTACCAACTTATCCAGTTTAAAAATATACAGTTGAACCTATCTTGAAAGACCACCCGTCTTTAGTGACCACATTCTGAAAACCATTTGGTTACATTATTTAAATAACCCTTTAAATAAAACCTTTTTTGAGAGACCTCCTGTCTTCAGATACCACATTTTTGTGGCTGATTCATTGGGTGGTCTCTTAAGACAGGTTCCACTGTATAACAAAAATATAAGTTTACACAAAAATAAAATTTTGATCTTGCTGTTGAATATTCTGTGAACCGACAACTTTAAAACACTGGCTACTGTGTGGCTGAAAAAATATTTTGCTTGTTTAAATAGTTTGTTTCATTGTGTATAAACTTTGTTTGAAATGTTTATTGGAAATCTAAATATAGACCTTCTGTATACACTAAGTAAACATTCTGTGTCTTGAAATATTAAGAAAGGATATGTAGACCTAAGGTTTTGTTTGAATATTGTAGCAAAGAAAAAGGGGTTTTATTTTACCCATTCATACAGCAGTTATGCTATTGATGTTGTTATATGCCAAAATAAAAGCCATAGTACATGTGGGAAGAAAATCATTATTGGATTTTTGTGTGTATTTTCTCCCAGTTTTGAATAAATTCAATTATTTTATAACTGAACTGACACAATTCTTGCATGCAAACATTTCCCACTCATTTCTATTTCACTCGGATGATGGTCATCATTAGTCATCAATATACATGTATTTATTATATATATATATATTTGTATTTTATTTTTTATTTCAAAACTTTATAGTAACTTTACATACAATATGAACTTGTTGACTCCTGAAGTATCACATTAGACCATACTGCATTGAATTACAAATATCCCTGTAATTTGGAGAATTTGCCCTATATTGCCCTGTTTTATACTTTCACGACCAAATGGAATGTCCTATTAATAATTTTGAATTGATAGGCATTTCAAGGACTTTGTGCCATACGCCTGCAATATAGACATGGTCGATGTAAAGAGTGAATGGAGTTGGAAGGTTTCATGCAATAAGTAGTGGTATACTACCCATTTAAATTTTTTCTTAGCTTTTGGCATTTCATGTCATAGGAAACCAAATCATGTGTATATGACAATATTATATTCTGTTTGACAAAGATTTTTTGTGTATTTTAAAACAATTATTTGTTGCCGTTGTTTTGTTATTGAACTTAAGTTTTAAGATAAAATATTGTTACATCGCCATACAATGTTGCATACCACAGGCACTGATGTTACCAAACTTGCGTACTTCTTTTGTAAATTATTTTGAATGATCTCCAAGATGAACCGATATGTCAGATCATGTACATCACATGATCATTTCATATACTGGCAAACTACATTTGTACTTACTGATAAGATGTTGTCACAAGGACAAGAAGGATAACATTTAAGTCAACATTTCACAAATTTTATAGTCAGTATAATGACCTCATTCACAATTACTATACATCATTGACTGATATATTGATTTACCTGTTTTACAGCAGTCATTGAATCGTTTATACAGAATTTGAATTTGTTTGTGGGCCCACTGAAGGTGTGACCAATTGACAGGTGATGCTTACTCCCTTTTGACACCTCTCATTTTTCTGATGAAGTCTTATTGACAGACATGATTGTGTTGAGTATTAAATGATATTTGGTGTTTGTTTTCAAACCAATTACTCCTATGTTATTCATCGACCCCCAAAGCACTGAAATTTAAATAAAAAGCTTATATGAAGATATATTGATAAGGATAATAAAGGGAATGTTATCACTACAAAAACCAATACCAGTACTCATATAGTGATTTGTTGAATGTTAATACTTGAAGATCATGAATGGCGGGAGTGGTGCTACATATAGATTGATTTGCTGCATATAACCTATTTGCTCGCTCTCTCTCTCTCTCTCTCTCTCTCTCTCTCTCTCTCTCTGTAAATTTTATTTTGAAATATGGTGGTTGTTTCTGGAAACCAGAGCATATTAAACATACTTTACTATTAGATATGTTTAATGAGATTACATGCTAGGTATTTCTTGACTATGTTGCTTTTATATGCAGTAAGACCTACATGTATGTCTTTTGTACTACCTTGCTTTTCATGTATAGGATATAGAACTGTTGAGTAAAATTGAAAAAAAAAATTCTGGAAGGGATTTTATGTCGATATTTATGAGATTGAAGGTTTTTCAAAAATTATTTATTTTCGTTTCCTTGATCATTTTAATATATATATATATGTGTGTGTGTGAAGATTGTTCATCTTTAGCTGGCTGGGTAAAAATGTCAAGAGAGCTACAGTTAAATTTAATGTTATACCTTATGAGCAAGCCTTGGTTATGCCATTTGACCTATTTCTTTAAAGCTGTGTTAACTTAAAAAGTATTTTGATTTTCTCCACTTTTACTACTTAATATACAAAAGCAAATAAAATCTATACACAGTCATAAACAATCTTATACTCCCAGTATTTATTTTGTAAAAATAAGGTCATGTCCATTGTGGTATGCATAAAGAAATAGTAAGATTGCATTAATCAGTTGCAAGTTATTAATTACAAAACTGGTTTCTCAAGCAATTTTCACAAAATATATAGGAATTTAAGAATTTTTATGCCTGTGTATATCTTTTTTTGTTAATGTATATCAGTGTAAGAAAGAGGAAAGGAATTTTTTTGAAAAAAAAAACCCAAAAAACAAAACACAGCTTATAATCCTTTAAATCAGTATTATAGCATCTAGTATTCAAGACTGCCACTGGCGAGCTATCATGTTGTTTCCTGACAACTCTGTCTGAGTTTTATTTAGAATTTATCTAACGCTGTCATTGCAATGACTTTTTATTCATTATTCCATAGACTGGATTAATGAATTAATATGGATTTTCATTGAATAAGTTTTGGAATAAATCGATTTTGCACCAAATATTTTCTTATCGACAACGTAGATTGTTACAGGATGGCATACATTTCTAAGCAGAACACTTATGTTTTGACCATTGATTTGCTGTTCCATATTTAGTTCAATGGCAGTAACTAAACTACTGCGTGTCATTTGGTGTAATAATCAGTGGTTGATTGAAGGTGTCAAATGCAGCTATATAAAGTCTTCTCTAGCTTTTAATTTTTGTGTTTTCTCTTTCTCTCTCTCACACACGCACACACACACACACACACACACACACATATATATATATATATATATATATATATATATGAGACAGTAAAAACTGGAGGTCCCGTGTCACAGTAGGTGTTGGCACGTTAAAGAACCCTCACTGCTCAATGGCCGTAAGTGCCAAGGATTGGCCAAAAATTTGAAGCCCTTCACAGGCATTTGGTGACGTCTCCATATGAGTGAAATATTCTTGAGTGGGACGTTAAACAACAACAAACAAACAAACATACATACATACATATATATATATATATATATATATATATATTGTATTGTAAGCGATTTTACAATTTCAGCGATATATTGTTAATAATAAACTTCGAATGTTACATTTGCAAATTTGTTTAAATAACATGCTCTTTTCTTGTTTAAGGGAAATAACTTGTCATTTATGATAGCCCAAAAGCCAGACATTCTAGAAAAGAGGTACACACCGTAGATAGTACATTAAAATTAGTTGTTTCTTCACACGGTAAGAACATATGTTAACTCGCTTGTTTGTTGCTATTTCATTGAACGTTTCATCTTTGTACATATTGTTGAAATCCCACCATTCATCTTTTCATGTACTGACATCACAATAAATTCGAAACTTTCATGTCCTGGTCAAAACGGAAATTTGTTTCAAATGCGTAAATGCATTTGTGAAAACGTTATAATGAAGTTAAAACGTACTAGATTGAAACCGGAAACGCCTCTTTGATAAATGAGATACCTTTAAAATAAAAATGGCCATACATCGGGATGTACAGGTATACGATCAGCCGTGTACGCTTTGCACATGACCTTCAGCACAATATTTGTGATGTGACGACATGAAAATCCTAGCACATCTAGCTGTTGCCGTTTTATGATATGGTTTAATGTCAGTGTTATTTTATTATATAAGTAGTTTAGTCCGTTTGCTCTTGATTTCAAGTGAGGTTTAGTCTGTCAGTCTTTTTGTTTGCAAACGGACTATTCTTCTTTTATACTGTGTATTTGCATTCTTGCAATAGTATTTCTTACATGTTGTTACCTGCACATTTTCAGTGATATTAAATTTCAATTTCAAAGAAACTCTTGTATTACTTAGTTTTGTTAACTAATGTGTACACAATTTTGTCTACAATTAAAGGTAACGGTAGTACCTGGTACTTAATTCATTTAATATTTAGATTATACATGTACATTCCGTTATAAATAGTGCTCTGATGTCATTTTTTACGAGTTGATGGAACATCAACGTAGATATGTTAATATGCTAAGTTGTTTATTGGGAACAAGTCAAAGCTCATTTTGCAGTATGGGGTTTAATAACACATTATATTGACGCAAAAATACACATGTATGTGCATTTCAGCAACATAAAGCTTTTTAAAATTACGAAAATATAGTAACAATTCGCTGAAAATATAGGTCTATGTTACTAAAGGTCGGTTCGGCGTTCATTATGAATTTTAAGATATCATAAATTTGATTTAGAATGTTACTTTCCAATTGTTTTCACCATTATACCCTCGTTATAGAATTGACATTACATGTGATAGACTGGACTGTTAACAATTCTTGCGCACGATTAATATGCAAATGAGTTTTGGTCAAGTTTTCCTTACTGTGTATTGGCAAGAGTTGGACATAGAAGTTGCGTCATTCCTCATTCATGTGATCTTAACTGATGAGAAACTCGTGGCAGTCTTTGAGTTGGGAAAATGTTTTACACTACACACGTAATTAGAGAGTTAAAACTGATAGGACATAAGGGTATACTTGTAAACCAACCCACAAATAGTCAATAACAAAGTTCTGTGATCGTATAGTTTTAAAATACAGCAATGGTAACAAATGTTTTCAATAATCAGAGAGTATGGGTTACTCTCTAGGCGGTTTCCCGCTGGTCTCTCTCGTCTCCAAACTCCAGTGCTTATATACGGTTGTCAGTTTTGACCAACGCAAAAACACTAAAGTTCTAGAAGCAGAGAGTTAAATGCATCTACAATTTGGGCGCCAGCATCATCAAAATCTGTCATAATGCAAAACCTTTTTACACTATCATTCTTAGTACAACTTCAGTACTTTATATTAATTATCATTAACATCAATTCTTGTTTACCAAAACTGATGATGACAGATATTTGACCTTTTAACATGCAGCTTCAATTGTGCTGAATTTTGTAAAGGTGTTGACAAGTTGTTTATCCAAAACAGTATATTATATATTATAATAATGCTAAGTCATATTACTAAATATTATGCTGAGTAATTTTGAATTTGGAATTTTATATCCTTTGTCTATTTACTTGACCGAATTAGAAATCATGTAATTTTAGCTGCCCGTATTTTCCCAAATACATATATAATATACATCAATACTAATTTCAAGTCACATTTATTTACGTATATAATTTCCTGAAAGATTTATCTCCCGTACCTCATATTGTTACAAAACGATCCCTTGAAATTTTTACTAAATGGTAAAAATTTCATTCTTATAAATACTTTCCAAATTATAGTTAGTAACTTTTTATAAAATTTCCCCCATTGGTGCTTGAAAGTTATATAACATAATTCAATAAAGTTTTTATGTTAATATGAATAAGTTGTGACCTGGATTTTTTATCGGTAAATAATTCATATCCTGGAGTTTTTAACTTGTGACTTAGATTTCAATAATCCACTATCAATTATGACCTGGATTTTCAACAATTCATAAAACTCATGATCTGGATTAATATTAAATAAAAAATGTGACCTGGATAAAAATATGTGACTTGGGTTATAATTTCAATATATATTCATGCATTATTATAAACCGGTTCAAGAGAGAATTTATGCATAATTCAATTCAATAATCATTGTCTCATACAAATAAAGTTCATTATTACAGTCCATAAGTAAAGTTCATTATGTTAAAGTTCATTATAACATAATACGTTTAATAATTCACTTTTTAACACTTTTAACATATTCCTGGAAAATCCTCCATTCACGGAAAGTCCTCCGTCCTTGTAAATATTCATGTCCTCCATCCTTAATATGTTCACGGAAAGTCCTCCGTCCTTTGCACAACGACTTCTTTAAATTATTATCGTGTTTGTATTCACATTACACTGTGATTATTACTTAAGTTCTTGTATAGTTTTCAATAGTCGAATGTTAGTATCTTTAGTTACTGTGAACTTAAAGCTGGTAAAATCGAAGCCAAGTGGTCTCATCCACGATGTTTTTCCGATCGACGATTTGTTGTTATCGTTAAATTCTTGCGGTGTCACATCACCTGTTTCTGGGTCTTGATAGAGTTCATGATTTATTTCATGGTTATCGTGTTTGTATTCCTTTATTTCACAGGAATGTACGTCTGGAATTCATTTTTGTAGTTTGGTTGACTGTTTTTCATTTCTCCTTGACTATTTTGTTTCGTGTTTTTCTGTTTTTCTTTTATCTTGACTGTATAGTGTTCGGTTTTCAATGTTATTCTGGTTTGATCAGTTACTGGTATTAAGTCTATGTGGGTTATAAGGTACATACTGCAAAGTTTCATGTCTGGATATTCCATGTCGTGTTATTAAGGTACATACTGCAAAGTTTTCTATCTGGATATGCGTTCGGTTCTTGTTCAGTTTGAATGTCTTCTTTGTATATACTGGCTGTGTTTCTTGACCGTTGTTGGTTATAAGATTGCGAATGTCATTATCATCTGCTGTTGACTGTGTATTTATGCTATGATCGATGTTTGTTACTTGGTGCTCCTGATATGGCTGTTGGTTCTGGTTTCTTATCTTGAAAGATTTTGGAAGACTCAACTCCTCTTTTCCCTCACTACTAACTTGACCACTTAACATTAGGATTATCTTTATTTTTCTTTTTGACAGAAGATTCTGATGCCTATTTCTACATTTTTCTTATTATTCTTTTTCCACATTTTATCATTATAATTATTAAGATTGTTACTACTGGCACTATTGGTATGAGAAAGTATTGACCGTTCTTAACCCCAAAAATCATCTTCTGGCATTGGTTGCATTTCTTCTAGTTTTAGTTCATTTATCAAATTATCTAAATTAATTTCTTTTACTGGTTAGTCTTAGGAATTTTAAATCCAAATACCGTGGAAAATTTTGTTTATATCTCCAAAACAAATTTTACTTCGTCTTTCTTATACTTGTCAACTAGTGTTTTCAAAGGATCCCTAAAGTTTTACTTTCCTTATAAATGTAAGTGTTAAAGTCATATCTTAGAAGCTTGACAATTTTGTAAAAGAATGTCTAGAGGTGGTAAGGTTTTCTTAATCATTGATTCTTTATCACACATGATCATGAAATTTTGTAACTTTTCATGATTAACCAATTTCCTTCTGTAACATTGTCCTCGAGGAAGAATTGCATTATTGATCAGTGTGGTTTTAACTTTTTGTTCAATTTTTGATCGAGAAATTAGAAATCACACAAGTCTTCTATTCGAAACAGTTAGATAGGGCTGTCAAAAGAACAATTTTTTTATTGAAGGATTTGAACATTTTTCTAACAGTCAAATAGTGCAAATTGTGTTTTCTCTTTATTTACCGCTAAGGGCTTCTGACTCTAAGTCATATTTGGCGAGTACCGAGGGTGTGGCAATGCAAGTTATGTATCTTGTAAATTTCTAAGGCATTTGTTGTGTCAACCAAAGGTACTGACACAATAAACTACAATGTTTTCGTCTTTGAAATATATGACACAAGTCAATGTTATAAAAGATCTTTTTCAGGGTCAAAAGGCAAAGCAAAACGTGGATTCAATTGATTTTTGATTGATAAAAGTAATTGCCGAAACTGTAAAGGTGTATAACAGATGGTGCGAGGTGTCTGACAACATGTTCAGTTGGATTTCAAGATGTTGTAATTTGTTTTGAGCCAGTCTAACCCAGTTCTTAACATGATCTAAAGCTCTATCTAATTGGATATAATTATCAATTGCTATTTTGTTTTTGTTCGTTTGATCTGTCACATTTTCATTTCTTTGAACTAGTGTGACCTAACTCTGCATCAGAAAAATTAAGACTAAAAATACTTCTTTTATACTCTGAAGTGTGCGTCAATATCTTGAAAAGAATCTACATCTCCTACTGTATTTTCTGGACTTAAAGCTGTATTCTACTTGTATTTCATCTATTTCTAAAGCTCTAATTTTTCCTAACACTTGACCTCTTTTTAACCTATAAAATTTATTTGTCTGATTAACTACTAATACTGGAATGTTTCTATTTCCTGTTACTTTTTCCTATTGATTCTTGAACTACAAGTCCTGGGTCATTCTAAAAGACATCTATCATTGATACTTGAGATTTCAAAATTTTCTTTATTTCTACTGTTAAATGCTCTATTTTGTCCTAACAAAACATATTGTCTTAGTGGTCTATGTAGTTGTCTTTGATACTCTTACTATGGGATATGTGAGTGTCACTAAATTTGACATAGGTTCTCCCTATTCTTAAGCAACCTAAATCAAAGTATAGCTTACTCCATTTTGTCTTAACCAGTCCCTACCAAAGGATAAAGTTTCTATTCAAACCATCGGTGACATAAAACTTATGATTCATGGTCACATCGTAAATTTAATATTTACGCACCTATTTACTTTAAGTGATTGACCATTCACTGCCCTAAGATTTTGTTTTTTCTTTGACAACCTTAACCTTGATTGGAGATTTTGGAAGCACTTTTTACTAATTAATGATACTTCTGCTCCTGTATCTACTAAAGTCCTAAATTTTTGTTTTTGTATCCATAGTACACATGAACTTGGATTTCCTGCTAATTGAATTTCATAATTTCTATCTAATTTACTACTAGAGTTATCTACCTTACTTTTTCTTAATTTTCTACTACAACTCTTCTTATCGGCTTCCTTATAAGAAGAGCCTTCTAGTTTTCCTGTTCCCTATGTTCCCTATACTGAGACCATTGTTGTCCTATTCGCTGGGTGGAGTTTTCTGAAGTTTGTTCACTTACTACAGTGTGGTGCAGGGAGTGCTAACTGTTTATTTGACTGAGATGTATTATCTCGCATTGGGGGTGCCGGGAAGTGCTAACATCTGAGGTGGTTCTGTAATGCTAATGTTTGATCATCTGACTGAGTTTGCTGGTATGTAAATTGTGGAGGTCGAAAGTTGAAGTTTTGCCTATTCCGATAAGTATTGTGTGTAAACTGCGAGGGTGGAGGATCGTAATTTTGTCTATATTGATAGTTATTATTTGTTCTACCCCCTGCCACGATTTCGTTGGTGGTCCCTGATTATACTGCCAATATGGTACCCAGTTGCGAGGGTTAATGTTTTCGATTTGGACAATTTCTTTTAAAGGTGACCTATCATGTGACATACCCAACATTCTGCGCCTAATACCCAATCTGGTACAGATTGTGAATTTTGTCTATTTGGACCTACTTGGTGGTTTCTTTGTATTGGATATTGTGGTCTAAACGTTTGTTGAGTTTGTTGTTTAGTTTTCTTAGCGTTTTTGAACCTAACCTGTTTTCTTATTGTCTGCTACTGATATTTGTAAGTCATCGTCACTATCACTGTCACTGTCTGTCTCGTCAGCTGCATTTACATCTACCTTTTTAGGACAATTTTGAGTAGTGTGACCTTTTCTTAAACAATTCTTACATAGTTTATTTCTTAAGTGATCTACTTCCATTGGTTGTATGTCTCTGTCTTCTTTTTCAGTTTTAAATCTAAACACATTTTGTGTGCCGTCTAACGTCAATGCAATTTGATCCCTAACATTTTGTTCGCGTGTCGCAATCTTAACTGCGGCTTCTAAAGTTGTAGGTTCTTCTCTAATCAATTTCATTTTTGATGTAATCAAAAGTCACCCCTTTACAAAATATGTCTATCAACTGTTGTTCTACTAAGTCTTTTGTGCTTTTGTTTTTAGTCTGCTCTGTCGTGTAAACATCCTCAGATGCTTGTATTATTCTTTCCCCAAACATTTGTACTGACTCGTCTGTCTCTTGTTTTAGATTTCTTAACTTAATTAATGCCTGTCTTTTGTTTGTCACTTCCCCAAATTTTTCTTTTAATAATTTCTTGAGGTCCCCCCAACTAGTTACATTTTCGTTATTTTCTTGTTCTATTAAATACCTCCTAATGAAATCCGCTACCGCCCCTGAACATGTTACCAATGCTATACCCGGCATTTTTCTGTACATTTAATTCAAACTAAATTTGCATATCTTTCTATGTCTGATATCCATGCCTTAAGGTCTGCCGGTTTACCCGAAAAGTACTTAATTACCTGATGTACAGGTACTGCCATTGCACTTGCCATGTTAGAGAATTGTCTCAAAATGTTATCAAACATCTCTTTTTCATCATTATCACCTTTGTTTTCAGGTATTCCAGACACTCTACAAAATGGTGGTTCTCTATTTCCTACTCCCCCCCCGATATACTGTAGTACTTGTTACTACTACCTTCGGTTTTGTTTTGATACGTCTGACTGACCTGATGCTTTTGTTTTATTTTTATTTTCAGTTTCATTTTGTATGTCTGTCTGATCTGACGTGGTTGGTCTAGTTTTATTTATGTCGTCTAACATTAAATTATCCTCAATTTCTCCTAAAGCCGTAGCCATACTACTGAATTTTAGTCTACTATTTTCCTCTGCCATTATTAATACTGTTTTTTAATTTTGTATTTTATTTCAAATGTTAAATTTTGTGTTTAACTAATTTTGTTAAAGTTTTCAAAATAAGTTTTTATATTATTGCCTAAATAAATTAAAGTTGTAGATTTTGTTTAAAATAGAGTTTTGGTTAATTTAAATTTTATTAAATTAAGTTTTAAGTTTTAGAGTTTGTCAAAAAGAATGTTCACAATTTGTGGTCAAAATAATAAGGTACTAAGAAAAGTAAAAGTCTTACCTTTTAGTTCCAAGTCTTGTGTTGTTCCCAGGTCTAATCCAGGGCAAAAGGCACCAAATCGATATTTGTAAACCAACCCCACAAATATCAATAACTCAAAGTCCGGTCTGTGATCGTATAGTTTTATTCTCAGCACAGCAGAGTACAGCAATGGTAACAAAATGTTTCAATAATCAGAGAGTATGGTGGTGTTCTCTCTAGGCGGTTTCCCGCTGGTCTCTCTCGTCTCCAGAACTCCAGTGCTTATATACGTTTGTCAGTTTTGACCAACGCAAAACACTAAAGTTCTAGAAGGCTTCTAGAGAGTTAAATGCATCTACAATTGGAAGAAATATGGCGCCAGCATCATCAAAATCTGTCATAATGCAACCTTTGGTAACCTTTTACACTATCATTCTTAGTACAACTTCAGTACTTTATATTAATTATCATTAACATCAATTCTTGTTTACCAAAACTGATGATGACAGATATTTGACCTTTTAACATGCACTTTCAATTGCTGCTGAATTTGTAAAGGTGTTGACAAGTTGTTTATCCAAAACAGTATATTATATATTATAATAATGCTAAGTCATATTACTAAATATTATGCTGAGTAATTTTTGAATTTGGAATTTTATATCTAAATTAACTTTGTCAACATATTTACTTGACCGAATTAGAAATCATGTAATTTTAGCTGCCCGTATTTTCCCAAATACATATATAATATACATCAATACTATTTCAAGTCACACCAATTTATTTACGTATATAATTTCCTGAAAGATTTATCTCCCGTACCTCATATTGTTACATACTGCCCTGTCGCATATCAATTTAATATCGATGAAACGATGTTGATAAGCACAAGAGTTTATAATCATATCGCTGATCTATGTAGTTTGTTGCATAATAGATAAGCCATCAGTACTCACGTTAGGCCAAATGTCTGACCCGATTTTTGGTTACTTTTTTGTAAAATCTAATTTTACCGTGTATCATACCTCATTAAAACTAACGATTGCCATCAACTCTTGCCTTTTGAGTATCATACAGATGATTCTTTTTACTTTTCGGTAATGACAAGCTGCACGGGGAAACGTTTTATAATTCCGCAATCATGGATACTGTCTTCTGTATGGCGACAAGTAGGAACGATTCCTTTGGCAGTCAGATTAATGTTAATGAAATGCTTTAAATTACCTAAAATTTAAACTCGTCCAGGTCAAGAAAAAGTTCACAAGAATCCACCTCGCCAGGTTATATGGCTTTTACTAGGCGTGCCACGACTGTTGGGACACGGGACCTCGGTTTTAACTCTCATCCAAGAGCCATTATTTCACTCCGTATATGCCGAGCAGGAACACTCATTACCATTTACAAAAGGTTTAGGCATGCTTACCATTTACAACTGTTTAAGGCAAGATTCGAACTTGCTAAAATTCTTACGGTGGTCTAATGACAAAGCGTCTGACCCGCAAGCAGTATAGCAAGAATTTGAATACTTCCGAAAAATCTAGAGACAAGAACGTACTTATATATCTTTTTATTCTTGGTTTTTACACCCAAGGTACATTTTTACACTTACATGAAAACACTGTAAGCTGTGGATGAAGTGATACAGAATTTGATCTTTGCGATGGACTGATACCGATATGCAGTACTAAGGGTTATTTTACAGGGCACACTTTTAAAATTCCATGTGAAACACTGTTTATGATTACGTTTTGTTTTAGTGTTGTTTTGTCCTCCGTCACCAATTCGATCTCAACTGATGGAGTCCTAACTTATTGACAGAAACGATCGTCTTGAGCATTTCTTTTGACCTCGTTTCTATAACTCTATTGTTGATAACATTTATATAAATCGTCACGATTATAGATGAATTCCCGCAAATTTTCATCTGTTCTATTGACTGACATTGATACAGTGAGACTTTTTAAACCGTGGCACGCCTGCTGTGAGGATTTTTAAACCGTGGTACGCCTGCTGTGATACTGAACTTTGGCTTTATGTTTCATCAGATGGAATCACACCCATTATTTCCTGTGTAGAGTTCTTGAGGTAGAAACAGTCTTTACCTTTTCAAAGTGTTAGACCATGTACTGATGCAGAGAATCGAACTCAAGATTGTTTTATGACGAAACCAGTCCACGACTTATCATTTTTGAAAGTCTTAAGTATGACCTGGTACCAGGAATGTAACCTTGGATCTGTCAATGAATCGGACGTTCCGTGCCCTTAGACCACGGCAGGCAGTTAAAAACACAATAAAATGACTCAATAACTTAATATGCCATGCCAGGAGCTTGACAGCAGCACAAGGCAGATGTACAGTTACTCCCAAGGATTAAAATTTATACGTCTGTTCCGGATTGCAACCCCACAGACATCCTGCTTGCGTATTTAACACCCTTTCACTAGATCAGTGCTAGCTGTTAGCACCACAATATCCTTACCGGAAGTGAATTGAATAATATCGTAGGGGCGAATCTGCCAGGGATTATTTGTTTCTGTCGTGTAATTCATTATGTATACTTGTTCATTTTATTTGACATTTTAGGTTGTCTTCATATATATCAAAACTTTCCATTTTCCGTCACATTCGACACGCACGTTTCAAGGTTCGTTTTTCATAGTGTCAACACTTGAATATATATTATGGGTTTTGATTTCTTTATTTTTCATATTTATCCGTCTCATTACTTCTGTGGAGGTGTAGTCATTGTTCCAGCATCCAGCATGATCATAATTGTCGTCAGACACAGCTGATGGGATCCGTCTTCCACTCGCATTTCCGACATCATAAACATTAGATGAGGAATTATACGTATCTGACGGAACGGGAGGTAACTCGTACAAAAAGCGTAAACGTCCAGCACCTTCATATTCCATGGAAACATTTTGAATGTCATTTTCATTCCCTGAAAGTTCTCGATCAGAGCTTACCGTCATCAATTTGAACTTACTTTCTGTTCTTCGTAAGCCTCGCCTGGTGAAAAAGAGACATATTGATAGTTGTTTATCAGACTGAATATGCTGTTTGTGCTATAAAAAGATAATTTGAATCAATGAAACTTTGATATAATAATTTGATAGCAATAGCAACAGACGTGATGCCAGTTGTGTTTTGTTGATTTGATTTGATTTGATTTTTTTGTTTTACGCCATACTCAACAATTTTTCAGTCATATGATGGCGTCCAGTTTTTATTGGTGGGGGAGAAACCCCGGTTATCCGGGTAAAGATCACCGACCTTCTGCAAGAAAACTGGCAGACTTTTCCACTTAATTCGAAGTGAGCCTAGCGGGATTCGAACCAGAGATGAGATGCCTTGTGATTTAAAGCGCGATGATCAAACCACTCGGCCACGGAGCCCCCCCCCCCCCCCAACTTTTGTCGTTATAGATCTATATATATTTTGATCGACATTAATTCATCTTAGCAACACATGGCTTTCTACCAAAACATACTCATCCTTGTAAGGGGTGAATTTTTCTTTCAAATCTAATGGAAATAAGGGAATTTAGATTTGAAATTATTTCAAATAAAACGATTTAAACAAAAGGGTTCAGTTTAAGTGGATTCGACAATATATATATATATATATATATATATATATATATATATATATATATATATATATTATATATATATATATATATATATATATATATATATATATATATATATATAAATAACGTCCATTCAAGATTTATGCATTACTTTTCATAATATGTGGATGAATTCTGGGTGATATTACAACTCTTTTGTAAACATCAACGTCCATACTCACCGGTAATATATAATCGCTGTAGCAACTACTGTTATTGCCACTGCTATCAACCCCAGTGCAAGACCGATGTATAGATCTGAAACATTAAAAATAAAAATAATTAAAAGATTACTTCAATGATTTATTGGTACATGATACATGTAAAAATCTATATATTGTAATGATAGCTTCCATCGAGTGACGAGAGAAGTGACGTACCACAAGAATGATGAAGACAAAGTTCTTCTGAATGAAAGTTGCATTCTTGTCGCCAGAGACACACCGAAAAACAATTACATTGCCTAAATGTTGTGACAATCTTACTACCATTGGTAATAGGCTGGATGTTAAGTAAAATCGCGAAATAGTATTTAATTACAAACATTACTTAGAACATATGCAAATATACATTGAATTCACTTACTTGTATTTCCTATAACATTGGCTACAGTACCCGAGTCATTTTCTATTGCAGACGTTATCATGATTGAGGTATATACACTAGGCGTCAAGGTCGTTCTTCCGGTTGTAGATATTGTAGAAGTGGAAACCGTCGTCGTCGCTTGAATACTTGTACTTTCGAATTCTGTAGAAAAATAGTTTTCAATCATAATTTATTTGTTAAATTTGTTTATTTTATTTATATTTGTATCTTGTAACATAAAAACCTCAAATTTTGTAATCCATTATTGCGACGAAAATACTGTATAGATAGATGAAGTTATTTTTTTTCACCATTTTCACCCTGTTATAAGCGGACAAACATTCATGACATCCATAAGACAATGGCCAATTGGGGCAAATTTAAGTCAGGTGGATACGTTTTCTGTCGTAAAAGGGCGAAAATAAGCTGGGGTAAAAATTTCCAGATACAATATTCTATTCACATGACATAGGCGTCGGAACCGGGGGGGCTAGGGAGGGCTTAGCCCCCCACTTTTTTGCAAAGATAGACATAGGTGTTGAAATTTGGGGCTTAGCCCCCAGACGTTTCTGGCGTGTGTGTGTTTTTTAAGTTGGTTTAGCGCCCCCCCCACACACACACACACTTTCAATTTGCTTCCGACGCCTATGCATGATATTGATTGTATAAATCAAGGTATTAACATCAGTGTAATATCACCGTTAGAGCTGTTGCATTTAACATTTAAACTCGTGGGTAGGAAAAGTGTGCACTGGTTTTGTATGTATAAGTATTAGCTTTTGTTCACGAAAACTTTTTCATGTCGTGTGAATAAAAGTTTGTTAAAAAGTAATTTTAACCTATCACCATCCAATATTCATTCCCACCTTTATATTCATGTACATGTACTTATTTCAACTATGAACGGTGTATTTTATTTACTTCAGGTTTTGTTCTTTGCGTAAGTGCAAATCTCTAAACAAAGCCGTTAAATTACAAGTTTTGACCTTCTTTCTATACAGAAATATGATGAATATTTGGACTACACAACTCGATGCTTTCAAGCCAAAATTTGCAATACAAGAATGAAATAAGGAAACTTAATATTTTACATGAGTATCAGAATTCGTTTGATTTTCTTCTGTATATCACCTGTTGTGTTTGTTAATATGATCGCCCTCTGTTGACAGATCACACCCTCCAAACGTCTAAATGGCCAATACATATGTTATGAGTAACGCTCATAGTCATAACAGATTTTTAAAACAGACTATAAAAAACTACACGTATTAAATAATATTGGAACTATCCTGATAATAAAGACGGTATTGTGAAATAAAGATGTTGTATTTACCGAAATATCAACATAATATTGACTTGCAAAATATTCTTTCGAATTAACTCAAATATTGTCAGATAGTTAGGTTAGAATCTTATTTAACCTATGTTTGGCAACTTATTGATCAGTTAACATTACCACAGTTTTTTTGCAATTGATTAACAAGTTGAACATAACTTTCATCTTTTTATCACTTGATGAGCTGAAAATAACTTTATCATCTGGCAATTTATTGTGGAGTTAACAATAACTACATCTTGTTGTTAATAAATTGACGAGATGAAAATATTTACATATATTTACATATTTTTGGCAATGATTTGACGAGTTGAAAATATTACATCGTTTTGGTAATTAACTGATGAGGTGTAGATAACGTCATCTTTTGAGCAAATAATTCGTGAGTTGAAAATATTTACAGTAACTGTACATCTTCTGACAAATAATTGAAGTCAGGGGTGCTTATTGCGGAAGAAACCCGGAGTACCAGTGAAAAAAAAAACAACACCTGTTAGAGCCGGCGACCACCATGCCATCTCACATATGTACTGTCCTATGACATATTTGTAATTTTGTGAAATCGTCATTCATGCATGTTTTAATTTTCACAAAATTACAAATATGTCATAGGACAGTACATGTATTGTGATAATTTTTGTTTTGAAGAGACTTGAAGTAATCATGTTTTGTTTTATTTACTTTGTACAAAGATTGCATCTGTGGCCATAAGACTTATTTATTTCATGTGTAGTCCTAATCAATCCAACTGAAAACCGGCCACCGCGCCCGTTCTATGACATGTCGTGTATATCAGAAAACGGAGCGATGAAGGATATTTTTAATTAGATTGAGTCACAATTAATGCTTTTAAATCATAATGTTCATTTGTATCTAAAACATCGGGAAAATGCTGTTAATTGTGATGTGGTCGGGTCATTATTATGTATTTTGTAACAAAACTAGTACTGTAAACGAAAAATACGCACCACTGCATTTCGGACAATTGCAATTGTAATAACCGCTGCTGCACTGTAAAAAATAAAATAAAGAAAAGCGAGATTAAAAATATCTTTCTTAAAAGATAATGCTTGAATTATTCTTAAAAATCGATGCTTGAATTATCATTTAAACAGTTTTTGTTATTCTTGCGTTCGTCTGATAATATATATATGTCCTGGACATCCTATTGATTTATACTTTGGTATCTGAGATTTTTATATATATATATCTCTATATATCTCTATATATATATATATATATATATATATATATATATATATATATATATATATATATATATATATATATATATATATATATATATATATATAAGCATATATCGAACAGCAATCCGTCTACAGCGGGCAAAGGCCACCGCAAGTAAACTGCAAAAAAATCTCACATGTATGTTTCGATGAGACTAGCAACTGCGTTGACTGACTTTGAAAAGATCACTCCACCAATCACGGACGTACTGTAAAATTTTCAATGACGAAGAAACCATTCACAAAATTTACAACAGAGAAAAAAATCCCCCCCCCCCCAAAAAAAAATGAGTATAAAAAAATAAAGATGATTTCCCAAACCTTTCTAAAATTCTGAGTTTTACTTACGGTACATGTGTCACAGATGTTCTCGTTTTCACCTTCATTGTGATCTCTCTTTTCACGGACTAAAAATAGGTGAGCATCTCTCTTGTTCTGAGTATGCAAGGAGAGTCCATTTGTCTGATGAGTTCTGCTTTGTTCTGGAAATACATGAAAAGTTTAGGTAGCGAATAACAAAATATAGAAAGTGTGTGGTAATCAAAGGTTATGTGTTTGAAATGAGTCATAAAGTATAATAAATTATGAAGTTCTTCTTTCTTGTACTTTAACGAAAAAAACAAAAATCATAACTACATCAATCAAAAGAATGTTCATGAGACAACGTAGAAGTGTCAATTGATATTCAAACTCCAAGTCCATTGGAATACGACAAATGGACTTATATACATAAAGTCTCAATATGAAGAACTATTGCAAATATCAAACGGGTTTGGACCTGGTGTTTGGAAGGAGTCAACATCTCGCAAATCAGGTGAAAATTGGACATCCAATAACCTTTGAAAATCCAGAGATGGGATAAGATGTCATGGAGGAGTAAGCATCCCTTGTCGACCGGTCACATCCCATTACACACTGGAAACAATATAATTTGGCATTCATGTGCCTTGGCATGATGGTCATCTGATTGGTCAAACTATGAAATCGACACCTATGGTATTTCTGAACTCACAACAAGATATTGATCGATTTCACTGGTACATTGATACGTTTGTTAAATTAATGGTTTTGTTCGTCTTGACATCTTCATGATAGAAAATATATCGCAAATTAAATCAAAATTGATAATCAAGAACGAATGTGATAAATGTATGTATATTGACGAGAGAGAGACAGCGATGCATCATTGCGCGTGAGTGTCCTGTCGTCTTTTCATATCACAACTCAATCCACTCATAAATCGTTAAATTAATTCCTTAAATAGTTGTAATACAGTAACCATCGCTTGTATCATTCTTATATCAAATATAGCCATTACTAATACAAGTATACATGTGGTTTATCTAACGGAAGGAAATGTGTATTACTGACGAACAAGTTGCCTACGATATTTGAAATAACAGAACGTTAAACCGAAACTTTCAGTTACCTCGGTTTTAATTTCTTCGCACTCAGAATACTCGTGGAATTATTTTATGGATCTTTAACTTTGAGAAAGTTTGGCGTTCTTCACTACTTAGATTGATATACAATAACAAAAAATACATATATATGGAAATAAAAAATCTTAAATCCCTATATATTTTGTGAAGCTTTGGCACTTTTTCAATTGCAATTGATTGATTGAACCTTACTCTTTGTATATATGCATACCCCACTAGTCCTGAGCTTATTTTCACAAAATGTATAGGAATACAAAACTTTTTTACGCCTGTGTATAGCTCTAATTTGTTATTGTACATCAAGTACGAGTAGTTAACGTTAAAATCGGGGTTTTTTTTTTGGGGGGGGTGTTTTTGTTTTGTTGATGTTCTTGTTTTTTTTTTCGTTTTTTTTAATTTGTAAACACAGCTAATGCCCCTTTAAGTTTGAGAGAGTTTGGTGTTCTTCTTAATTACAATTTTACTGCTAAAAACAGATTACTACTGAATGATATATAGTGCAAGATGTAAAATCTGGGACAAAAAAAAATGACTGAATAAATAAAATACAGTTTGTCTGATATATCCGCTATAAGATAAGTTAACTCGTTACCCTTATAGATACATTTGGACTGGTCCAAGTCATTGATTTGCAGAAGAATGCATTGTTTTTCAGGGATTGATGAGTTAATCACAACTATCTAAATTATTTGGGTCAGATAAATAACGTATCATGTTCTCACTATTTAATGAACCAAAAAGTGAGCACAGAATAATAATTCTCAGTTTGGGGTAAAATATCCTGGTAAATGAAAAAGTGAGACCATGATAAACGCAATATCAAGGAAAACATACCACATTCACTGTAAATTTCATAATTCGCGAGAGATTAATTTCCGCGCAATTCTGCGTAGGGGCTTGTTCGCGAATTAAAAAATACTAGCGAATGTTTTTATCACTGTTCGTGTTTTGTTGTCATATAGATGTGATTACTGTGTCTGAACTGTTGCAAAACACACTTTGCACACATCATTGTTTATCTAAAGAAGAAAATTCAGCAAACAGCTATAGATGCTATGATCTGTTGATATGAAAATCAATTAGTCATACATACAAAAACACTGTATACCTCTGTTTAATACATTACATTTTTGTATAATACTACTACTTGAAACTCGCGAAATTAAAGGTTTAATATACAGCTTTACAATCGCAAAAATCGTATATCTGCGAATATGTCTGAAAAGGTGATGTGGCAAAATATAAAGCCTTCACGGAATATACAATATTTATAGTTAAAATAAAACGATACAGATAACATAGCGAATATCAATAAACAGACTCGGAACTCTAGAACATCCAAAAGTGAGATCAGGGCCCGAAGTCACCAAATTTACTCAATACTCAAGCTCAACTTTTATTTCATTATTTTGACTATAAAATCGTTTGTAAAATATTTGGGTTTGAGTTTGAGTGCTTAGGAAGCATATTATTATTTTTTTATCATTCAATAACATACCTCAACTAACTTCACTGTAAATTTCATAAATTCGCGAGAGATTAAACGTTTTTATTCGTTTTTTACGCGCATATATCTGCGAAGTAAATGGGCCGAATCACTAAAATCCAAAAGTTTATCAACAATTTTAATAGTCCAAATAATGTTCGCGAATTAAAAAAAAGGAAAATAGCGAATATTTTTATCAAACTGTTTCGTGTTTTGTTGGCAGGGGGGTCGGATATAGATACAGAACTTTAGGATTTTTTCCGCACTGTGTCTGACTGTCGAGGTGTATCTTTTAGAATGACTGTTACTGTTGCAAAACACACTTTGCACACATCATTGTTTATCTAAGAAGAAAATTCAGCAAATAGTACAGCTATAGCTTATCTTCTCATGAATCTGTTGATATGAAAAAATAGAAAATCAGTTAGTCATACATACAAAAACACCATGTGTAACTGTACCTCTGTTTAACACATTACACTGTACATTTTTGTATAACATATTACTACTTGAAACTCGCGAAATTAAAGGTTTAATATACAGCTTTACAATTATATATATATAAAAATCGTATATATCTGCGAATATGTCTGAAAAGGTTGATGTGGCAAAATATATAAGCCTTCACGGATACCTATACAATATTTTCATAGTTAGAATAAAACGATACAGATAACATAGCGAAGTATCAATAAACAGGTAACCACTCGGAACTCTAGAAGTTTCCAAAAGTGTTTTGATCATCAATCGCCGTGTCATGAAAGGAAAATAATCACGTGATAACCCGTCAAACACATTACGAGACCGCAGTCAATGTAAAAACTATACTTAAAGGTACATGTAATGTATTTAGCATAATTACCCCTTTAATAATGCAGTAAACATTTGTGTTAACATATTAAACCTTACCTAAAACTTGACATTGTAAGATTTATTTCTTTTTCGTTGAGTTAATTCTGTATTGATATATATATATATATATATTTTGATATATTTTATAAATATTATATATATATATATATATATATATATATTTATTAAATTACGGTTTTGTTTTTCAAATTGTCATTTTTAATTCCAATTATCAAACAATATATTATTGATAGTGAAATTATGCGCTTCATAAAAAATATATGTGGAAAAATAATAAATTGTTTAAATATTACCTGAGAGTTCGAAAAAATCAGCAAATATTATGAAAACTGTCACGACAGTCTGGAAAAATAAAATTATTTACAATTCTAAGTCAAAATGAATGTATCCATCATTTGTGGTAAATATCATTTCACATTACATAGTTAAATGTGTACAGTATTAACTGTAAGAAATAATGATGTCAGTTTCATAATCAATTTACATCCGTTTACGACAAACAAACGTAAATGGGATGAGTAACACCTCATCTTGTATGGACAATGGCAATGTGAGCCTAACGGATTACCTCTCCTCATCAGACTTGAAGTGTTCACTGATTAATAACCGCGTCGTGAGATATCGTAAGAGTGAAACTGCACATCATTATTAACGAATTCTGTCAACTGAGGCTTTTGAGGAAACGTAGCGACTAACATATAAATTGGTCACGTGACTGGAAATTTTACGGGTGGAAAATAAAATTGTAGGTCTACCAAGTTAAAATGGCACATGTTTACAAACACAACGAGTCTAAATCAAATCATAGCAGGGGTGACACACTACCTGTCGTCACAAAAGTATTAGAGATTCAGTAATGCATTTAGTACGGACAAGGCAATATGTTTTGCCTGTACAACATATTTTTGGAAAGTATACCGTATTGTTTTGGATTTTGACACAAGCCGGATGTGCCAATTTACCTTGGTATACCTATACATGTACAGATCTACCAAGGTAAACTGGCACATGTTTACAAAAATAATGAGTCTAAATCAAATCATAACAGGGATGACAAGCTACTTGTCGTCACAAAAGTATTGAAGATTCAGTAATGCATGGAGTTCGTTACAATGATTTCATTTCAGATATATGTTTATTTTTCCTGTCTGAATTGTTTAAAACCTATTTTTGGAAAGTAAACCGTATTGTTTTGGTTTCTGACTGAACCAAGATGAGCCACTTTCTTTACCTTGGTAAACCTATACATGTTATGGTGTACATGAAAACAAAATCATTACAGGAAAATAAAGCCTACAGTCATCATAATGAAATTGCCAATTTTAACTTTGTTATGTAGTTCTTTTCATCTCCTTTCCTAATACTATCAAATTTAAATTGTTTTAAATAAATATAGCTATGGACTCTGGGTTTACGACATGTTCCTGATATATATATATATATATTTTGGCCGATAAATATATATATATATATATATTCGGTTTGAAAATATATATATATAAATATATATTATATATTCTATATATATTTTATATATATAAAATAACACATTTCTGAGGTATTTATAATATTTATCTACATTATTCATTTATTAAGATACCAATCGGTTATTTACACAAACTCGTTTTGTGACATGTATGTAGGCGTAGGTACAAAGGGGGGAGGCAGAGCCCCCTCCCAACGCTTTCTCGCATACCATTTTTTATACATTATTAACACGTCTGGAATCCAGAAAGAAAAGGCTTCCCAGAACTTTTAAAAATCAAATATTTTAGCTTTTACTCCCTCATCATGCTCATGCATTTGTGTTTGCTGATACTCAATTTATTTTTGATAAATGATACGCATGCCAGTTTATTGCAATATTTGTCCGGAGTGAAAACGAGTAGCAATGTGATAATTAACTTTCTGGGCTTTAATAATTGAACATTTTGGTAAGCATACCCTGGACCACGGGGACATTACGATCTTTGTGTCTGGAACCTAGAGGATACCTCATCTGGCTTCCGAATTAATCCATCAACGATATTTGTAGGTCTACCAAGTTAAACGATTAAAAACACAACGAGTCATAATTCAAAAAGTATGGAAGATACTAGGCCAAAATTCTGTCCCAACATATTTTGGAGTAACTTTTTTTGGATTGATCTGTTTGAGAAGGATAATCAAACCAAGTGGTTTATTCTAAATCAAATCATAGCGGATTGCTATGCGTATTTTCGCGTCTGAATGCAGCAAAATAGGATTCCAAATATATATATATATATATTACATAATATATATATATATATATATATTCTTTTCATAATACTATATATTGCTATATATATATATATGAAAGATGAGTAGAACCTTACCACTAATGAAATATTGCTTCACAATTAATCCAACACTTAAAAATATGTGCAGTGATGATGGATAGAGTGCCGCCTAAACTTGAATAAAAGATAGGTTCCCAGTAAAACCTTGCTCATTTTGTCTACTGATTTTTGAAAAATAAGTCGAAAATTTGTCCGGAAAGACAATGTGATATTTCCAAAACTTTTCGCGTCTCCGCTCCGCTCAGTGTCTGGAACTTTATTTAAAAATTTCCACACCACTCCAACTTGAAATCACCACTCTACTATTGATCAAAGTGGTTTATTAGCGGATTGCTAGGTATGCGTTGCATAAAAATAGGATTCATTTTATAATTCAAGAAAGATGAGTAGAACTTACCAATTTTGCTTTCACTTATTAAAGTATAAACAAGTTTAATTAATTTCACCAGCCTCAAACCTAACCTCGTTAAAACCACCATTTGTATATGCTTCCTACACCACCGCATAAAGAACGCACCATATTCACGCGCATGGCGTTTATATATATATATAATATATATATCAATAACCTCGTATATATTTGTATATATATATAAAGATATTCACGCGCATATTATATATATATATATATATATATATATATATATATATATATATAATAAGTGATATAGTGATATAACCTAGTATTCAAATAGGTGATATAACTTATAAAACTTTATAACTGATAGCACTCATTCGAATTGGTGATATCGCCTATTCATATTTGCAATCAGTAAAAACCTCCTATGTAATTATTTTGACCAAATGTAAGGAAACAGCAAAATATGTAATGCCCAAAATGGAACAATTCATATTCTTGTCAGACCCAGGAATATATTTTATTTTTGTGTAGGGAGTATTCATTGGCATTGATTCATATCTCATAAGTGATATCACTATATCACCTATTCGAATTAATTATAATCTATTCGAATATTCGAAAAGGTGATGTCACTCATTCATTTTGAATAGGTGATATCACTTATTCGAATAGATTATAAATTTATAAGTGAAATCACCTATATGAATAAGTGATATCACTATATCACTTACTGAATGAGTGATATCACCTATTCGAAAGAGTGATATCACTAAATGATATTAAAAGGTAAAAAGGCGTCCCGTATAGAACTTATATCACCCGATCCTTTTGGACGGTTGACGGTATTTTCTTTTATATAATCTATAACAATGTACATTATAAAACAGTATATCTCTGACGATTTGTCTTTTCTGAACGACTTGTTATGGTTGAGAATCTACTTAGTACGAGATCTCCTGACACATATTCGACAACCTAAATATTGACGTCATCACTTTATGAGCACATTCAAATGGCGCACCAGAAGCTGAGACAGACTGTTTATGTATGATTTTACTGCACGCACTAAACAGGAATGTAGAGATTTATATTTTTTGAATGAAAATGAATGCGTTGAGTATCTATTTAGCTGCATGTCGGTATGTCATGTTGGCTGACTTTAACGATCGCAATACTTGGGCGGATTTGTACCGTTACCTACCTTATCTTCGACAAGCACTCTCGTGTTTCGTCTGTCGGAACATAACTCATGCTCCTCATTTTGCCAGCCACAACATGTGTCAACACTTTGTGTGTAAAAAGTGCATCGGTGGTAGAATGAAGTTAAAACCTCAGTGTAGTTGGTGTAGAAATTACAAAGGTTTCGTCGAAAACACCGAGCTTCGAATTGTGGTTTTATGTTTTAAGAAACTCTGTGAGTATATCAATGATTCACCTATAGGCCAGGATTTAAGATCTCTTTCTTCAAATGGCGAAACTGACAATCTTGTTATAATTTTACAAGAAGCAATTACGTTCGAGGATGATTTTCAGATATCATCAACTGTGTCATTGCCCCCAGCATTAACATCAATTGGTATCCAAAACAAACCAAAATCTGTAACAGAAGTTCAGCCAGCGAACTGTTCAAACCCAGCACCAAGTACTTCAGCACGTGTAAATGATACAGATTATAGTCAGGCCTCGGGACATATAAATGAAAAATGTAAAACTGTATCTCCAAATGTTAAAGAAAAATCTAGCAGAGACTCAAGTGAATCTGAAATTAATGTAACAGATATAGGAACACAAGAGTTAGCTCCCTTGATTTCAGAGGAGATTATAGATGTGTGCAAAATTCCAGCTATAAAAGAGTGTGATAAAAGTGTTAAAAGAAGACAAGAGCCAGTAATAACATTAGAAAATTTACAGAATAGTTGTATTTTTGATCAGAAATTGATAATGAATTGCCTAGATGCCAAGGGAGATAATCGGTGTACATCTACACCCGTTGTTGAAATGCCCAATAAGAAACCCAAAACAGTCACATCATCAAAAGATTCTTATGATATACGGATATGTAAATGTGGTCGTGGTGGAACAAATAGTCGTTTGACATGTTTAGGACAGCGTTGCCCCTGCTATATCAAAAAGCTACCTTGTATCAGCTGTAAGTGTCAAGGTTGCAGGAACCCCAGAAATAAAAAGGAGAAAACTGAGATATTGCCTGTTCAACCAGATGGAATGCCAGATATCACTGGAAGTACTACTCAGAATGAAAACATCTGTATAACATAGCTTTCACCTTGTTTATATATGTGTATATATTAGCTAGTATATTTGTGTGTGTGTATATATATATATATATATGTATGTATATATATCTACATGTACATTGTATACAAATTTTCTGATATTTTGTTAATTTTTTTTTAAATGTAGCTTACATGTATAGATAATTTTAGTTTTGAATTGTCAAAGCCCTGTTAGTATACATAATGTGCATGTTCATTTTGTATTTTCATTTTAGACTGTCTTTCAAGGGAGACGATCCAGATTTGAATCTGGGGAATTACCAGAGCACGCCACAATGAAAATAATGTTATGGTTTTAGTTGTCATAAAACATGGCTAATGGGTTCCATTTCTTGGTACATTATGCTTTGCTTCTCGGGGGAACCCACAATGCGTAGGTACATATCAACTTCTTTACACTTTAATTGATAATTTTTATATACATGTACATGTAGCCAAGATGTAGGTGAAGTCACTGAAGGAATTTGAATAGAAATACATGTAATGAGTATGAAATTTCTTGTGTCGATGTTAAAAATGGGAACATAGATGTACATTACCTTGTAAATTTTAAAAATGCACCAACTCTTACATGTAACTTCTAGTTAGCTCCATGCCTAGGGGACCGTGTAAATTATTCACAGATCTAGAGCCTGCATTTATTTCAAATGTTTATATAATTGCATTACTTCTCACGTTTTCCAGTTGATTTCCATACAGCCATTAGTGTCAATGTATACGTGTAGCTACACATGTACATGTACAAATGTATGTACATGTAGGTTTACCAAGATAAAGTGGCACATCTCAATTCTGCCAGGAGCCTAAACAATAAAAATATAAATGGGTGTACATGTACAGGTAAAACATTCTAAAAATGGTAAACCAGACATGTTAACTCTACCAATTTCGGCGGTAGTCTACCGCTTTTTAGACCAACCTTCCGCCTACTGCTTTTATGTCCCAAACTTCCGATTTCTTTACATTTCTACCAAAGCGCAGTAATTTTCTGAGTATACTTTTCTATTCTGCTAGGGTACACTTAATCTTCGTAATTATTTCACACTTGTGCATTGTTTTGACAATACCCAAGCCTCCAGTGATACAGACTAACTCGTACTACACGTCACACCTAATTAACGTTACCTTCAATTAATACTACCTCTCGTGAGACCCCTATCATCATCAATGTATGACAGTTAATTCCTGATAATTCTTTAATTGGATTTAGAACTTGGTAAACTTCTCCATGTGTTGATATGTCAGACAAAGAACAGATGATATGAGTCCGCTTATATCATTAACGATCTCATCTCACATTATCAAAAAATAATTTTCCACACCCCAATTACTCTATAAAAATACAAACTAATACTAATAACATATCCATGTGTTGATATGTCAGACAAAAAACAGATGATATGAGGCAGCTTATATCATTAACGGGCTTAGCCCCCCCACTTTTTTTGCAAAGATAGACATAGGTGTTAAAAATTGGGGCTTAGCCCCAGACATTTCTGGCGTGTGTGTGTGTTTTAAGTTGGTTTAGCCCCCCCACTTTCAATTTGCTTCCGACGCTTATGATATGTTTTATATTTTTCTGAAATATAGTCACCGAAATACCGTGAAAAATTCCGCGCAATTCTACCGCTTTGGAGGTGTGAGCCTACCTCTTTTTGGTCATCAGAGATTAACATTTCTGGGTAAACCAATTAACCTGTAGCACCTGTTACGATTTAATTTAGACTTTTTGTTTTTGTATTGTAAACATGCCATTATGCAAAATATCTTGCATTGGTAGACCTACATTTACAAATGTATACAGGTCACAATTTTTAAAATAGAGAGGAAGAGATACAATTTTTTCTGTTTACCAGTAAATCTAATCTTCTCTGATGAAAATTTTTAAGCTGGTGGTCTTTTCCTGGTGGCCCTGGTATACGATATTAAACTCGAAAAAAACAGTTGAGTGTATGTGGTTCAAAGTTGACAAAGCAAACAATGATACATGTTACAATGTACGGTATGTTTTTGTACATATGGTGTATGTTTATCAGGTAAAGTTCTTCATGTACTTTGACCCATCCAACCCTAAGTATCTACATGTAAATGGTACGCTCATTTTTATTGCCTAGATTGTCTAAGGGTTAAGTTTGAAAATACAGTGGAACCTCACTATTCATAGGCATAGGAACTAGGGTTGGGGTGTGAGGGGGCAGTCCCCCACTGTTTTCACATACAATATTTTTAGCTCACCTGAGTCAAAGGCTCAAGTGAGCTATTATGATCACTCCATATCCATCATCCGTCTGTAAACTTTTCAAATTTTTGACTTCTTCTCTGATACCACTGGAGGGATTTTGACGAAACTTGACAGGAAGCAAGTGCTCGAAGTCCTTTACCTATTTGTAGATTTCAGCAAGAATGGCCTAGGGGTGGATCCAGGGTGGGACAGAATAGGTTGCAGAAGGTACATGTACATGTACCTGTAGCTCTTTAAAAATCTTCTTCAGAATCTTCTTGAAAAATGGATTGTTTCTGAGTGAGCTACATGGATTCATGATTCAAGTTTATATTTTTCATAGAATTCAGAATATTAAATTTTGATGCGTATTTGAGGTCTTTTCAGACTTTGTCATTTTCATTCATTTTTGCATGCTTTGCTCAGTTATCTCCCCTTGTATTCATTTAATGTGTTTTACTGGTAATTAACCCTTTCAACCCTGGATATCTATATGGTGTGCTCAGTTATGTTGTCTTAGACTAGTCTAATGTTGTCTTTAGGGTAGAAAGGGTTAAGTGAAGATATGTTTTTGTGTAAGAATTTTGTCGAAATTTAATTTCTAGAATTTTTTTAATTTTCTAAGACTGCAAAAAAGAGGGGACCAGGGGGCTGCATTTTTCATACAACAGCTTTTATTTTAAAACAACTGAAGGAATTTCGATGATATTTTAAAGGAAGCAAGTACTGAACGTCCTCTACCAAGTTGTACTTTTCAGCCAGATCGGCCCAGGGTGGATCCAGGGGTTGGGCAAAATAGGTCCCATAAGGTACCCCTCTTCAAAAATCTTATTCTCCAGAACCGGTACATGAATTGAAAAACAGATTGTTTTTAAGTGAGCTACATGGATACATGTATGATTTAAGTTTTTTTTTTCAGAGAAATCGGAATTTTTTATTTGACTGGTTTTTGAGGTTTTTTCAGACTTTGTCATTTTCATTTATTTTTTGCATCTTCATTCATTTTGCATGATTTCCTCTATTTTCTCCCCTTTCATTCACTTTGATGCATTCATTTAATGTGTCTTACTTGAAATTAGGTGAAGAAATGGTTTTGTGCAAGAATTTTGCCAAAATTTAATTTCTAAAGAATTTTAGGAATTTTTTAAGACTGCAAAAAGTGGGATGGGGGACGGGTGCATTCTTCATACTACCACTGAAGGGATTTTGACAAAACTTTACAGGAAGGTCCTCTACCAACTTTGTAGTTTTCAGCCAGATTGGCCCAGGGGTGTATCCGGGCTGGGACAAAATCTGTCACGTATGTTACCCGTCTTTAACAATCTTCTTTTGAATTGAAAAACAGATTAATTGTTTCTGAGTGATTTACATGACTATATGATTCAAATTTGTGATAGAAAATTGGAATTGGAATTTCAATTTTTGACACGTTTTTCCAAACTTTTGTCTTTTACATATATTTTTGCATGATTTCCTCAGTTACCTGTATCTCCCCTTGCATTCATTATGATGCATACATTTCATGTCTTTTACTTATATATAGGTGAAGAAATAATTTTGTGCAATAATTTTACTAAAATGTAATTTTTAAATATCTTTATGAATATCTTAAAGCAATATGAGCTGTCGTAGGTGAAAAATTTTACATGCTTTTTTTATGTAATATTTTATCTCAAACATATCCCAAAGAGACCATCTGGTCGTTAGGATAACAAATACATGTATATAATTACAACAATAATGCAAAACTGCCTCCCCCTCCCAACTTTTTTCACATACATTTTTTTTTTATATCATAACCACGTCTGGAATCCAGAAAGGGCTTCCCAGAATTTTTAAATTAGGGCCTACCAAAATTGTTGACACTTGACTAAAAACCGGCATTTATATACTCTTCCTTCCCTCGAACACAAAATCAGTTATCTACCCTGGCTTTGTCGTTTGCCCTACATATCGTTAAAGATAATTTTGTTTGCATTTTCTCAGCTTGTATGAATATAAATTTATTTGTAAACAAAATTGCCTTGTGTTATTTTAAGCTAAAGATCTGAAAATTTAATCATCATTGATCCCCCCCCCCATAAAAAATAAATGAAAAACCTGTCGACTGCCCTGAAAAGTCGGTCAATTTAATGAAATATCTGGCCAGAATATAAATAAGTTGCAATGTGAAAATTAACTCTCTGGGCTTTTTGATCATTTCTGGGAAACAATGATTTTGTGTAACTGGAAGCTAGGGAATACCGAAATTTGTTTAATATTAAAGAGGTCAAAATTAAATGTCTGTAGGAAACTAGAACAAAATTCTTCTGTAATTTTAAGTAAGGTGGCCTCCTAAATGAAGTGGTCTAATAGGCAAGGCACCACTATATTTGATTGTACATGTAAGTATCTACAGTATGGAGTATGACATGTATATGTGACAATGATTGTTAAAGATTTGATATACCAATGTACCTCCGTACACGGATTGTAATTTGTATGTACACTGTACATGTTTATGTAGGTTCTGTTTGATAAGTACAAAATGTATGTGCATGCGATTTCTCCAGTTAAATACATATACATGTCATTATGTCAGTATATATAAGTAAGTACATGTATATGTACATGTTTATTTACATTTCTGTACATGCACAACTCTGTCTAGTTAAAAAACGGATCTCTCATTGCTCCCATTTTTCTGTATGTCTAGTTGGAGATCTGTGAAAAATGACTAGGTGGTCACATGCATGCAAGATTAAAGTGATCTCGTAGGTGTCTTTTTCAAGCAGTGAAGATGTGGCTTACATTGTAGGTAATCTTGAAGGTTTATTGAATGATAAAAAGTAACCATTATAAACAACACTGAACACACAAAATCCAATTCTTCTCATAACCTTGCATTCATGTAGGCCTACATGTAGGATCAAATTACCAAAAATACTGTGAATGAAGTCGGCATATTGACAATATTCATTTGTTATAAAAATGAGTAAGATCCCATTACTGTTCAATAAACTTACAAGGTCACGGAGGCCATATTTTCATTGGTTGGACACATGTTAGTCATAGAATACAAGGTCACTCACATATGACCCCTACCAAGTTTTCGATACAACTCCCATGCAGCATGCAATGTATCGGAAAAAGGTAGTAATGAGAGATAAGATTTCAAATAAGATTGATGTATAAGTATTCCTATTATTAGAGGTCTTTCATTCAGTTTTTGAAGTTATTCCAGTATTTAAGTTGAGAAATAAGTGAAGGTGTTTGTAATAAGTGTTGCAAGATCAAGTTTACTACTACATGTAGTTTTCTTGCATCATACATACTGGTATGTATGTGTAGATTGGTGTGGTTAGATGATATTGTGTACATGTACACAATGCTTGTGTCGGCTATATATATATGTAACACAGTATAAAGTTTGTTTATCAAATTAGGTTTTTATGTTTCATCATCATTATACTGGCCAGACTAAGTAGAGTATGCTAGAGTACAATTTTACTCCACAATTTTTAGGAAATATATGCTTATTAAGTAACAATTTAACATTTTATTGTATTTTTATACTACTTCAAATCCATTTTAGTGCTTTGAGAAAGATTTATGATCTAAAATTAGATAATTATTTTTAAAGGGACTTAAAAAGTTTCAGCCATCCGTTTGTATGGATGTTTCCTGATTTTGTGACATGGACGTGGTTCTACGAAAGGATCCTGTATTTATTTATTTAGTTTTCTATTTATTTATTTATTATATTTAATTTTATCATTTTTATCAAATCCATAAACCAAAGCAAATAAATAGATGTAGATAAAAATGAAACAAATCTATGTGGGACAAATGTATACTAGGTTCCGTCCCAACTCAAGACTGGAATCTTCTGTGGTACGTTGCTAGATCTACACTTGATTAATATTTTATCGAAAATAATACATTGGATATGAATGTTTGTGCTATGTATTACCAGTTTTTTAACTAAATATAGTCTTACTACCGATTATACACGGAAAATCTGCATTTAGAGTACTCTAGCGTACTCTAATTAGTCTGACCGCCATTATACATATCAGTGTTCACCACAGAGTGAAAATGAAGGATTGACGGAGAACACAAAGTTGATAAATGGCGCATAAAGATATTAAAACTTGACTTGTACGTGTAACGTACTTTGTATATAACTGTCAAAGAGATAATTGTTAATTTCATTTTATAAATGAAAAGCATTGACATTAAAATTTGTAAGGATGGCAGAAAAAAATTCAAGTAGCAAAGAAGATATAGGAGTGCAGGAAAGTACAAATGTATTCAGATATGGCACACACAACACACTTTAATAGGCCATGGTGATCATTCCTGTATGTGTACATGTTTATATATAAAAATGTTATTTAATTATGCAGTTCTTCAAACTGCATTTTGATTATTACATCTCCACAAAAACTGACTGCACCACAGGATAGACTTACTGTAATATAGTATTTAACAGTATTTTTATTTGTCAATTCAAATTTTCATCTAAACAATTATAAATACTCTTATGAAAAACAATATTGTTGAAAAACTGAAATTCCTATGGGAAAATAAAAAATCATATACTGAATATATCTGTATGTACCATGATGCATTGGCACTACAGCCTTAAGCTTCTTCAGCAGATGTTAGTGAAAAGATAAAATAATGAAAATATGTGGAAGTTAACTTACAAATCTGAAGCGTAAAATTTAGTCAAAGTTTTTAATTTAAAAATTTTAGTTTAGCCTGTGCATAGTTGACTATGTTCAAGTACTTGTCAGTCATATTTGTACATTTCCTGATTCCAGGTTTGAATATTTAAACTAAAATTCACATGACCATGTGAACTACATTTTGAAATTAATTTATTGTTATAAATCTTTCGAAAAAAAATTGAATTTGTTGCCTTTCAGTTAGATAATTTTTTTCCAAAGGAATTTTTACACTCTAAATATTGCAGTATCAGCATTTATAGTATGTAATTTGAACTTTCATTGTACATGTACATGTATTTGTAATGTGTGCTAGTTGGGACTTGTATCAAATTGATCACACACAGTTGAAAAATGATATATTGCCATCAATAACAAACATTTGGAATTATATGCCCTTATTTTCCTCCAAGTCAAACAGAGTTATATTTCTTTTACAATTCCATTATTACCCGGTAAACCACGCATATAGCGAATTTGTAGGGGAGTAAAGCAGAATATTTCTGACTCACGATGTACTGCATATGTTTGTAAGGCATGGTCGATTGAAAAATACATGTAAGATCAACAGTAGAATGTTGATAATTCAATCATAATTTCAATTTTCGGTTTTAGTGGCAATGCATTGACATATATGATAGCCTACTTATTCATCATTGTTTTTCAACCCAGTAGATGAGAATGCCCAGTATGTTTTGAGTGATAATGATCCCACTCGATCCGATATCTTGTTTGTTTAGAGTATGTTTTACGTTATTTTATTCTTTCTTTTATGTTTAATGATGATATATTAAAAATTTTCAAAAGATTCTATCTCTCAACTTAGTATATTATTTTTTTCTGTCATATAGAGTCATTTTTTCAATAAGAATTCTGTTCCCCATTTAAAACCAAACGGGGGATAAATCTAAAACAATGTCAAATGCTTTGTGAGTCTCTTATATCGGTCATATAAAACCTATGTAGAACAAATGTCCGATTATTGATTTTGGCGTTATTCTTATGGACCTCGGTTTATTTAGTTATAATGTGTGTTTAACATGTCAAGAAATTACCAAAATGTAGTTAAGGCAAAAATCAAAGTTTTGCCTTCACTTACTGCAATCTGTGAAATATTGTCCTTAACTCATCAACCCCTGAAAAACAATGGACTTTTCTGTAAATCAGTGACTTGGACCAGTCCAAATGTGTCTTCAATGGTGAATTATTTAAATGCTCATTTTGATTTTGTTGTATAAATTCTTGTACAAATGTACTTTGGTCAAACATGATTTCAATAAAACATTGTAATTGTTTACAATATCTTACAATGCATATTGTGTGCATTTGTCTATGTGAGTTGTTTTCTTTGTTAAATTTTAAGATATTTTAATTAACTTCCTAACATAGTTCAAGATTATGTGTATTGTTGATTAAAATCGGTGTGAGTTCATGCGTTTTTAAAATAACAATTTATAAACATAGATTGTGGGTGAATTTTAAAGAAAAGATGATCTGTATTTTTAATGTTTACACAATATATGTTTAAACAAATATACATGTCTGTTGAAAAATCTTTTGGGGACATGTTTTTTTAGTTTTCTTTTTTTTCATAATCTATATCATCATCAAGTCATCCTCTCTCCTGGCCATTGTAATGGTATCTGACGAAAATTAACTCATCAACCCAAGAAAAATAACGGACTTTCCTGTAAATTAATGACTTTGGCCAGTCCAAATGTGTCTTGGGGTAAATGGGTTAAAATATCTGGATGCAATGTATTCTATAGAATGATGCCAGAAACGAGTCAACTAACGCCATTTTCCCATAGCTAATTCAACTTTCTAAAATAATTGACTTTGATTTTACATTATTTGATATCTTGTAAACTTTCGCACAATTGTGTTTGTCTATTCACTTTATACAGTGGTTTAGAAACTTAGTTTCTCTTGATTGAAACGAAAGTCTACTGAAAGAGAGTGACATGTGAAATTCACAACATCAATTCCATCTCTGTTCAGTGTAAAAGGCGTCAACATAATAATTACTGCAAAGAAAATTGTTGCATCTCAGAAATAAAGTTAATTAAAACAAATACCGGATAAAATGAATAGATTCTTTTTCTAAATGTGTGAATTTTGACAAGAATTGACGCAAGCATAATACATTGTAACAGGTATTTGAAAACATTGATTTAACAAAAAGTTATAGGAAAATGGAGATGTTTGATTACTAGACACATAAATAGGATAGTTCGTTTGATTTCTATCTGAATTTTTAATATCAAAATATATTCAAGATCTGATTTTTTACTGGTGTTAATGAATGTGATTTTTTAAAGCTGTTTACATTACAATTGTGTTATTGTGAAAATTCTGGTTTTTATGTCAGAATTATCCTACAAATCAACACAAAGGTGAAGAGCACTATACAAATTCCTGAACATATCCCTACCCCTTTATTCATGTATGAAGAATTGTTTCGTAAATCTTAATCAGTATTGTAGTCTTTTTATTTTTAATGCCTTTTACTTATGACAGACCAGTGGTCTCTTCCCAACTGAAAAGTTGTTGAGTGGCGTAAAACGTAAATAAAAAAAATAATAAACTCGTCAATGCTTTTTAATCACGCGACATTTTTTTGAACGTCCTCTTTATAGCAATTCTTAGTTATACGAACTTGTATCAGTGATATATATATATCTGGTTATATTGGTGAATTTCACCATGTTGATGTTTGTTATGAATTTTATGGATGGATGATAATGTAAACATTGTATGGGTAAGTTTATTTTTTATGTGTTACAAAATATAGTATATTGTTGGTTTTTAGATTTTATAATTCTATACTTGATTGGGACTTTTGTACAAGTAAAATATCTTTACGTCAGGTACATCTGGTAGTGAGAGAGAGAAAAACACATTATATTCAGTCATTAATGATACAGGCATGTACAAAAAAAAATCTGGCGATACGTCACTGTCAGATATCGTCTGGCCTTCTGTTTTCACGCACATCTGTAATCGCGCATTACAATTTCTCTATACACTATTCTCAATATTTTCAGGACCGATTTGCACAATACATTATAATATTGTAGTCTATTGGTTTAACACTGGTTAACGTCAAGTCAGATTTATCAAAGTATTATCAGACTAAACAGAATTTCATAATGTGTAATGTGTAAATGTATGTTGATAATCGTAAGTTTGTGTCCATTTTGTTTTACCTGCGTGCAAAAATGGTGTCTCAAGGATACACGAAATGTTCTATATGAAAAATATACAGTATTTATAGTTTTCAAACTAAAACTAATTTAGGTCATGTCTATATTTTTATTATCATTTATATGATAACTATCACACACACACACACACACGTATAATGCATCAACTATGTGATTTATATGCTTATAGTAAACTAATGTTCTAGTTGAGAAGACCATTGTATTTTAACAACATGTATGTATCAGTAGAATTTTGTAATAGCTTTAGTTGCTATTGCCAGCGAGATAGGTGTTTAAAATTGCTGATATCGGTGTCAAATGTTTTGTTGTTTTGTATAGAATTGTTGAGTTTCAATTATATGTAATAAATATACAATTTTTAGTAAATTTTAATTCATATTTTACTAATTTGAAAGACAGTTCTTTGTTGCTCAGTGTTTTTAGAAAAGAAATAAACGTTAACGTTATCTTGTACGTGAAACATTTTACTTTGTTAAAATGTATCATGTCAGTATAGGCGTAATACGTAAATGAACCCTCACTGTATTGGCGTAAGTCCAGTGCATAGGTCACGATTTGTGGCACGTCACCTAAAGCTGATGACTTCTCAATATAAGTGTTCAACTCTAGGTGGGATGTAAAATTGAGAATAAAGTTATGTGGTCAACTTCAATGGAAGATGGATACATATGAATTTGAGTCCCCCAATGGTCATGATAACTGTTTGGAATAATTATTTGAGATAAATTGGAGATTGATCCATTAACCCATTCACCCCTGAAGACACATTTGGATTAGTCCGAGTCATTGATTTACAGAAGAGTCCATTGTTTTTTCAGGGGTTTATGAGTTAAAGTTAGCAATGGGCGATGAAAATACATACTGAAACTTTAAAAGGGGCAATATTTAATGATTGTGAACAGTTTGTAAGGTTTTTTGACAATCTGCATATGAATGCTAACCTAAAGCAGCTCCATCCTTAAGTGGCTTCGCAATACTGACTTGCTGAAGTTACATTTATAGCACCTCACTATAAGCGATACATGACACGTCATTGATATAAAAAATATTTCTTCGTTGATTTAAGGATTTTAAATTCCATTTATCTTTACCCGAAATTAAAGGGTGCATGCCAAATCTTGTTCGTCCCACAGGATGCTGTGACCATTTTACCGGGCGTGTTCGTACCAATGTAAAGTAAAGGATTAAATGGTGCTTCCATAGTTTGATGTAACAATTTATGCAAAAAGAAAAGTAACCAGAATACGAACATTATATTATGGCTTAGTGTGGTCTTTAAAAGGATTTAACATTGAGATTTATCACTTTATCCTATGGTCTATAGTCTACCTAAGCGACAGGATTACTAATTTTACTGTGTAACATCGTGAATCAAACCATTGATAAAATTGTTTCTCTTAGACGAACGTAAGTTATTATTTTATATGATACCACCTTTGGATTCGAAACTCTATATCTATATTAAATTCTAGCTCTACTCATGAAGTCTTATTGACAGAAACGATCGTCTTGAGCATTGGCTTTTCCTTTATTTTATTTTTATTTTAATGTTTGGATTTTTTGGGGCGAAATTATAACTTAAATATTATGTTGATGCTATATATAATAGTATGTTGAAATAACTCTGAACAGTTGGATAATATAGATATCCTAAACAGTATAATTCATCGGCGATATTCTATCACAATTCTCGCATCATTTTGTCCAATCAATAGTATATACAGAAATAATGTAAATGTCAAAATGGGCATTTGAACCCAGGTAAAAAGAAGCTCTCGTATTAAAAAAGTTAGCGTCTGAGCTTGGAACCTAAGCCGAATTTGTAAGAATGTTCGTCAATTTATTTGCGGAGGGTTAATTTAATGATGTTTTATCAAGTAAATGTACATTGAAAATGGGTTTTCTAGATCTCCACCATTAAATTCTATCCACCACCGTATAACTGGAAATGTATTGAGCGTGGCGTAAACATGATTGCGATAGGTCTCATTTAATAGGTAAGTGATGTGATACAAATGTTATTGACATATGTCAAGGCAGATAAGTCATTTATTGAGATACACATTTACTGTTATTTCGAACCTTGATTGTTGATTTCTTGTGTTGTTACTGCTTATATCGATTTACCAGCAATTGGATGAAATGTTGTGCTTATTGATAAAACTATATCATTGCGATAGTAAAATATCAGAGAGAGAGAGAGAGAAAACAACTCATGAAATATCTAATTTTGCATTATCTTCTGAATACTTCCCTCTAAATAAGTCGTTATAATGATTAAAACATGAGTTTTGTATTGAATGGCACTATAGATGATAATCCGTCGATCTGAATAACCAGGCGGATAAATGAAATCGATAAGTTCAACCTTGTTTTATTTGTGTTTATTGCAGTTGAAATTTGTAATCTTGCATTCAAGCACTGTGTGTCTGTTCTGTATGGAGTAAAGACAGATTAAAGACGCGTATTAAACGGACCGAAATTAAATGATATTGAATTTTTTTTCATAAGAAGGTGGTTTTATTATCCATGAAAGTGTGATGTGAAAATATGATTATTTTATTTAATGAAGTCTTATCGTGATAGTTAGTTAATTAAAAATTAGTTTCCTAGTTAGCGGAATTGATTAAACAACAATGTCTCGTCTTTCTATTTCATTCCCTGTCCCCTCCCTCTCTGCCGTCATTATATAAATCAATTAACATGATCACATCAAAATGTACCTGTTTTAGTTGTAACGTTACTGAGAAAATAAACTGTTATTACAATATACGTTATTCTACGATCAATATAGAAATAATTGTGTAATGTCTAAAGATGTCATACACACTTTAGCAGTAGTCATGTCTTTGACGTTTATATTATATCGGTTAATTCGATGTGTAAATGTCACCGAACGTCTTGTTACTAACTAAAGGTCCACAGATATAATTAGGGAATCTGGAAACATATATATGTCGAAATATTGCAGTTAATAATAACTATATGATGTTAACTAGACTGTAAAAAGTAGTAAAACCTTGTTGTAGAACCCGTAAATGAATCAAAAACTGATGGAAAGGAACGTTAAAGAGGGTTATTATGATCATCGTCTTCGTGAGTGCCATCAAATATTTATTTACAGGGTTGAATCGGCTTTCTTTTGAAGTAAAATATATATTTATTTATTGCAAACTATTGTCTATTAAATATATCATCATCAGTAGTAGTAGTGGAGAGAGAAAAGAAAATAAAGGATATGAAATAGTAGTAAAAAACCGAAGATTGTAAATTATTCAACATCCTCCCTTCTTTGGCACGTGCTGAAGCGTAATAAAAATATCTTAAGTAGTGGTGACTACCCGCAGATACGTGTAAATGAAAGGCAATAGAGAATCATAATGTATACAATGATGTGTAAAGGCATGAGCGATGCTGAGTTGAATGACAAGTAAGGCTGTAGTCTAAAATAATACAACTAACAACACACTTCTTTGTGCTCCAAGCCGAAATTCGAAAATTTGGAGGCAAATATCTAAATACATGATGTAGTTTTGATAAAATTTGTTTTGTTATGAAATATAAAAACCTCAGATACCAAAGCATAAATCAATATAGATACAAATCCGGCAAAAATGGACAAACACGGACCTCTGGAAACCAAGAGGTGGGATCAGGTGCCATGGAGGAGTAAGCATCCCCTGTCGACCGGTCACACCAGCCGTAAATCCACAGTCAAGTCCAATGAAACACGTAAGGAGTGTATCCTCGTCACAATTGGTACAGACGTCTCAACAACCGCCAACGAAAAGGCAACTCAACATTTCACAGTAGTCGCAAACAAGACTATTATACCGACCGTAAAACTTGCGGAACGTTGACATTAAACGCGGTTTTCGATATCCCTGTGTCAGTAATTTGTCAGTGAGTAGTTTACCTCTGTATATGAAATCTTCATATGTTGTACACACCCTGGCATATCGGATCATTTGTGAAATATAAACTCCATATGCGGGTGACTGAGGGATATTACTACTTAAATGTGGAAAATTTACGATGGGAAAGCCGAAATCGTCGCGTTTATCGTATAGCTTCGTTGCTAATTTCGCGTCTGTGTTTATATTAAGTAAAATGTCTAAGTACGAAGCGTGTGTGCTTGATTCTGTTGTATCTTTAATTTCTAGTTCGCTGGGATATATCGCATTGACATATGTATGAAAATTGTCATTCTTAATTGACAAAACGTCGTCGATATATCTAAATGTCAAATTAAAGGACACCGCTAACTTTTTCTTCTTTTGATTCACCAGTTTCTGAATGAAAACAGTCAAACAATATATAATATATAAGAGGAGAGTTCAGAAACAAAATAATCTTAAAAAACGATATTCTCTCATGTTTGTTCTCCAGTCGTCAAGGAATTCACAACAACAAAAACAAAAATAGTTTGTCGCTAGTTTGTCGCGAAGGCAGACCATATAGCTCGCCTGTTTTATTCTTGTTATAATTTGGGTTAAAATTAGGCCACAACAACCAGCATTAACTGCGTGGCTGAGTAATGACCCTAGACAATGAGCCAGGTTGGCTCAGAATACAGTTAAACCTGCTTTAGCGACCACCTGGTTTTTGCTTTCTCCAGTAGTACCTTTTTATGTACAAATCAACCTCTAAATTAAGACCACCTCCCGATAAAGTCTGGGTTTGTTGTTTTACACACAAGTTTACTTTACGACAAAATAGATATAGTAACCACCTTAACAAATGGGATAGGACCAGGGCCTGGCACCATACAACTTATGAATTACTTAAGTCTAAAAACTGTACTGAACTTTGGCTAACCCTGAAATCTGATTGGCTGAGCAGGCAAAGTTGAGAATATTCTCAGACCTGAGTAAATTCTCAGGTTTTATCGAGTCAGGCCCAGGTGTCCGAAAGGCGTCAGCGATCCTGGTTAGCATGCCATACCTATCGCAAATCTTCAATGGAATAACCTTTCAAGATCATGGGAAAAGTTTGGTGAAAAAGTCGAGTTCGATGAAAAGGTCATCAGTTAAATTAAATGAATAGTGCAGTTTGTATTCATTAAATCAAATACAATTTTAAAAGTAATTATTGCTTTTGATTGTTTTCTTTCAATTGTGGTTTAGAACCAGTGAACGATATTCAACTATATTGTGGCGGCCTGAAATTATTGCATCATGTTGCATATATACACTATCAACGCACTCAATTCTGGAAGCTTTAACACTGCAGTTTAGCGACACATTTCCGCCACTAGATATAATACTTTGTTTTTAATGTGTTGCTGATTGAATATATTGTGATATATAAAGAACTGGATGGTTGGCATCAAATTTTCAAGGAGGAAATTAAAGTTGCTGAAACCAATGTATCATAACTGTTCTTAAAGTGATCAAGGTTATATCGGTAATTCTGTAACCGTCTCATAGTGTTATACCCATACAAACGTTAATGTCTGCATGTCATCATGGGAATATTGCTCCATCTTAGCAACTTAAGTCTTCCTTTTTAGATGTTCATGGCCACTAACTTGATTTGTTGTCTATTTCACTCCTTCATTTCACGACGTTTTAGGTATTTGTTTATTATAGTTCTATTATTTCCTTATTTGATGGATTAATATAAAAGCTAAATTAGATACTTCCATGGTATTTCAATCATCACATCGTCAATATAGCAAAACAAACCTCTTTGATGCCATAGTACTTTGCTGAGAGGCAGGCAAAACAGTTCTATTCACAATTATATGACGTAAATTGTACGAAAACATTCACCTAAATTAAATTCTAATGGAAAAGTTTAAAATAAAAAACCGAAAGTCCTTTCGCAGTATATGGGTGTAATTTGCTTCTAAATTACTGTTTTTAGGAATGTTTGAAGATTGATGAGTCTTTGATAAATTTACCTAATTGCCTTATCGTTTAGCCTCTAACTTATTCGTGCTAATAAAAGTAAACTGATGTCTTTTATATCCCCTATTTACAAATAATTTGGTCATTGGCTTCTTAATAGCTTTTTTTTGCGTGTGTGGGAAAGTAAGGGGAATTTGAAAATTAATCAAGAGATCTTGTTTGAGGCATTTAGGGGAATTTGAAAATTAAATAAGATATAATGTGTGGTGTAGTATGTCGATTTTAAAAATTAATTAAAAAGTTAATTCTAATATTAAAATGACGTGTATCAATCTACGGTTTTTCTCTCAACAACATGACGAGATAGGTAATGTTATGATGATCTTAAAATAAAGTAAACCGTACGTTAGATATTTAAATTCTACCATGTACTGAGTGATGAACTGATGTAGCGAGTATAAAGACATACAGAATGTCATTTTGATGAAAAAATATTCTGCAATTAAAAAGGTATTTTGGCCTTGCAAATGTTTAATATAACATGCATATATTGTCTAGAAGGAATGAAATACGTCGACGGTGGTTATTCCTGCCATCTACGTAAGAATACAAAGCATTTAATTTCTTTTCGCCGATATGAAATTGTAGCATCTTTTTTCAACACGGGTTTTTTAGAACATTTTATAATTAGGCTATGTATAATACGCCGAATATTTGAAATTTTAAATACAAACAAAACCTCCATTTTGACAGTTTGTATGCCTTTAAACCACAACCAAATGTTATATGAGGCTTACCTACGTCTGACTAAAGGCCAAGGTCCTTTGGATAGTCTTCTTGTTGAGTATAATTTGAAAGCCGTGTATCGCCATAGTAACGATAAATCAACGTTATATTGTATTTACATTTAAGGATCAAATTAATGTGTTATGAGAGTATACATATACGGTCTTGTTTATCAGATACAAATTTGGTATAGCAATATCGAAAACGTGAAAATATACAGAATTATTAACATAGTCATTGGTCATCAAGTTACATATTTCGTATTCATATTTCGTATTCAATACTTAAGTAACTAAAGTGAATATGACAAATTGCTGGAATTTATTATTTTTATCTTTGGAGATGTTGTATTTCAACAATCAGCCGGCGTTATCTTACCAACTATGTTTTTGTATTCATTAGTTGAGACACGTTCCATATGTATATTTCATTTCATTATGAATTAGAAAAAAGCTAGTCAGCAGTTGACTTTAATGTGTTACATGTCCACCGAAAACTTCTACAAATGTTTTGTTTTACCTTTATTTTTTTCTGTACTCCTCTATCGTTGACTCAGTCGGTAGCGCGCTCGACTCTGGATCGTTAGGTCGTGAGTCCGAGTCCCGCCGGCGACAGGTTGGTTTCCTGTCTTTCGGATGAGACAGTAAAAACTGGAGGTCCCGTGTCACAGTAGGTGTTGGCACGTTAAAGAACCCTCATTGCTCAATGGCCGTAAGTGCTGAGCATAGGCCAAAATTTGAAGCCCTTCACCGGCCTTTGGTGACGTCTCCATATGAGTAAAATATTCTTGAGTGGGACGTTAAACAACAATAAACAAACATACAAACAAATCTATCGTTGATATGTATGAAACGAATCATCCATAGGGATATCACAAATGCTTAATGGAAGAAATGACCGGGATATATACCGAATAGTAATGATCTGTGACGTAAGCGGGGAAAATCTCATTCAAAGTCAGTCAACATTCCGTTGATGGCTGGTCAACATTTTTGTGAGGGTGAGGCAAACATCCGGAATTTTGGACTTGTTTCATTATAGCAGAGTATAGAGAATAAAACGTAAAGGTATAACAATTAGATATATCGACGATATTTTCCACACAATAATGACAATTTTCAATCTTATGTGAACACGATATATTACAGAGAAGCTATGAAAAAAGATAAAAGATATGACAAAGTCAAAGATATGTGTTTCCTGCAACCCTGATTTAATGCTACTTAGTTCTGGCGTTGAATTGACTGTGAACTCGAGCTCATAGCGGGTCAAACGACCGGTCGGCAGGGGTTTTTCACTCCTCTGTTGTACTCGATCAAAGTTCTGAATTTTTTGGAGGTTCGTCGAAAAATGTTCGATATATTGATGCATTGTATGATTATGTCTTCCAGATGTCCTAATGAATAATACTTTGGAATCTATACCCCGGTCGTTACGTATAAATATTTTATGATTATCTGCTCTGAGGAACCATCAAACTCGGTAAAAATATTGTATTGCATTATAACATTAGCTTTTGAAATTGAACTTAATTTTCACTGGGACATATAAATAATTCAAAACTACTTCTATGTTTGGATAATGGTGTGTTTGTGGTTTTACATCAATAAAGATGATATATTAAAACACACGAAGAAAAACACCGAGCTGTATGCCTTTTGTGGTCAACATTAATGCGTTTACTGTTTCGCCAATCATCATTAGAACAAAAAAAAAACCAAAATATTTATTCAATGCAAAATATAATTATGAATCAACTGTCCACTGTCCGCATGTTTGACTTTAGAAAAGAGGATCGCAACAGTGGAATATATGATAATATTAATGGTCGAACGAAACATATTTTTTTCACTACTGACTAGATAAAAATTAGACCAGAAGCCGTGAACATTGGACAAACACAGACCTCCGAAAACCCAGGGGCTGTAGAGGAGTAAGTGTACCTCCTGTCGGTCGAGAGTCAAAAGTCAAAATCTCAATTCAACTGAAAACAAGTAAGAAATAAATCTTCGTAATAATGGGCATAGTTGATTTCAAATTGCTTTTCAAACAGTTCACCGTATTTGTAAACTGTCTACTTAATCTCTTGACCGTCAATGATCTGGTGTAATAAATATACTACTTTCGTTTTCCATTTACTTAATAACAAGAACAAGAAAAGTAGTAATATCTTACATTTATACACCCGGGACGGGTTTTGAGGTTCCGGGATTACTTTTATGTTATATTCATACCTACTATAAAGATGACACTTTATGCAAATATTTAATTGATTTGTTTTGAAATAATTAAAATATTTTTAATTGTGACCATTGTATCGTTGATAAGAAAATATAATAAAAATGTTATTGACTGTATATGTTGAAATATTCACACCCTCGTTCTTGGCGCGTTTGCTGCGCCAAGGACTCGGGTGTAAATGTTTAAACATTTGCATTCAATAACCTAAACAGCACCTTGGTTTGAAGTGCCCGTTTTGATTACTATAAAGATAGACACTATCAATTAAGAAAAAAACTATAGGAAACAGTTGTCAGAACCGGCAAATTAACCTTTTTTTACACGGCTCCTGCCTGTCTGTTCGAATGGACGGGACCAAGTATATCATATTACAGTCTATTTTGAAATGAACTTAAAACATTTCCGTAGGTGTCCAGGAAGCACGTGTCAGGTTTCTTACTAAAAAGCTATTTAGATTCTCAAGAAAAGAATGAGGAGTTAATGCTCCAACATTGAGCAAGGCGATAAGCCTAATCTGATCTGTAATAATGTTTTTACACCAGACAAGAAATTACTTACATAATAGACCAAGATTTCATGATATATCAATTCATGTACATGTAATTTCCAATATCTATTCGCAGACATTATTATTGAGAACGCTAATGGAAATAACAAACTTTTTATAAAGAGTCTAAACATCTCACAGAAGACACAGAACGAGGACCGAAGTAACCAAATTCAGTAGCAATTTATACTCGAGTTCAGTTTTGAGATAGATACAAGCTGACATTTGAAACAAGATATTTTTTTATAATCATTGCATATGATTGTAAGTAATAATGAAAATTATAATTCATCTGAAAAAGGTCAGAAATATACAAAAATATACTCAAAATACCTTTATTTTCTGTGAAAAATCAATAAATTTGACACAATGCTTTAATGTGAATGAAGAAAAATTAATTTGTTGTCTAGTCTGTAACATTCAGATGATGTTTAACGAGCAACTAAATAATGACTAAATAATGAAAATTTGAGCTTGGGTAAGAACAAAAGTTGGTGACTTCGGGTCTGGTTAGTTAAACCCTCCGCATCCGGGAACCTTGAAAATATAAGAAAAACGGGACATATATTTATTTGGAGAGAGAGAGAGAGAGAGAGAGAGAGAGAGAGAGAGAGAGAGAGAGAGAGAGAGAGAGAGAGAGAGAGAGAGAGAGAGAGAGAGAGAGAGAGAGAAAGAGAGAGAGAGAGACGCAACGCAACGCAATACCTTTATACATTATTACAATGGTTTTCTTATTTGTCGTACAACTGTTATCACTTGACCCGGTCACTTCATCTGATATTCAGTGTTATTTCGTCTTTTTCAATTAGCAATCACTAAGGGTTAATGTTAATTCAGCACGGATTTGGCTTTTTTTTAAATATTTTAATTATGTATACAATTATATCTATAACTTGTTCGATTTGAATCCTGTAGTATGAATCATATTTATTAGAGATATGAGAATAATTATTCTTAAAATTGTCATGTTTAGCCACTCAGATAGTAACTCAATAGTAACCAAATTCCAAGACTCTCGTTCCACTTACGATATAATGATGACTTTGAGCACGAAAAAAGAAAAGAAAAAGAAAATGAATATTAGATGCTACAAATGGTATGTGGCGGATTTATTTATCACTTATTTCATTAGATTTTGACTGTGGACCGGTCAACAAGGGATGCTTTCTACTCCATGGCACCCGATCCCAACCTTGATTTCCTCTACAGGTCCGTGTTTGTCCAATGTTCACCAGAATTGTTTGCTCGTCTCCTGGACATTCTAAAAATAAATACATTGGTTATTTTTATATCGTAATTATACAGATTTTGCAACAACGCTGTTGTTCTTTAAATGATCAATGCCGTATATACAATCATCATGTATGTACATTAAATATCAAACTATATGAATAAATGAAAAATAAGCCATAGGTTTCCTTCAAATATAACGTCTCTGTATAGGATAAAGGTCAGCTAGTCCATGTCTAATGAAAGGGATTGATTCCCGAGAGATGTGTCAAATAAAGAAGTCCACGGTAATCATTCCCTAGTGACGATGAAACTTCTGAAATGTCCATTACTATATAATCAGTGTTAGGACGTGTTGCGCGTTAAGACACAGGAGAAATGAAGAAAAGGTTCGCTGACACAAAAGTGGATTTAATGCAAGTTGTCCAGCTAAGCAAAGTGAGCTTTAAGAGATTCTGCTGGGCTACATTTGCACTTGTCGACAACTGAGAGCCACAATGAATACTGGAGAATTAAGGTATAATTACACTGGCGTTGTTACTCATATTAAAAAGATTACGAGGACATTACTTCCAAGGATATTACACAAGGGGGGTATAAACATAATTTGCACGTGTCAATGTCGTTTCAAATTATATTTACATGGATAACCAGTCTTTTTTAACTAATATTTTCCTACAGAATATCCTAATTGATCTCCTAGAATGTTGTGTTCGCTAATTACCATCGTCTGTTTCCGCGAGGTCGTTGTTAACCTTTCTGCACTCTTCTCTTTTTTCAACTCAAAGTACTTACGCAAGACTCATCTGACCAATAGTTTATTTACAATACGTAATTGAAAACATTTTATTTACATAGTAATAAATGAATAATATTTTGAAAAATCTCTTGTTTTGTTGGCTAATAATCGTCTTTCCGGAAAGGCCGTTGTTAACCTTTCTGTATTCTTCTCTTTTTGAACTCAAAGTACTCAAGCAAGACTCATATGACCAAGTGTTTATTTGCATACATAATTGCAAACATCTTGTTCTCTGAATAATAAATGATTGATATTTTGGAAAATATGAATTTGTATATCAATACAATGTTTATGTCACCTAAGTCACTCGGGTTATTCTTATGTCATTGGTATTCGTCTGTCGTGCGGCATCCGGAAACAATTGACCGATTTTAATTTCTCAAAATCTGCCATACCAATCATTTTCAATTTTTTATATCGAAACGCTTCATTAGGGTATGAGGAATGTCAATAATGAATTTCGTCATCCTGGTATCCTACTACCCAACCCACTGGACCCTTTTGGGCGGTTCCAAAACTGCACCAAAAAGTCTAACCTTTAAATATTTTCTTCTTTTTTTATGGCTAGAAAGAGGATAAGACCCACTACAAAAATTGTTAGATGTATGATATGGAGCAAGCAAGGTTTCATGGTTAAGGGTATGACGTTGGGGCCAATAGGGCCATATAGATATTCTATTTTATCATGGAAAATATTCTTCTATACTTAAATCAGTTGTAAAGGAAAACTTAATAAATTTTAAAAAGAGTATAAAACCAAAATTAATTATCCAGGGAGGAGGGGTCCAGGGTCTCAGGCTGGGCCAATTGAACCACATATTGGTTGTCATACACGTTGTCATAGGGAAAACTACCCGCATTTTTAGAAAAAAAAACCATGATGCCTTTTAATGAAATTATGACATATATTGACCTTGGAACAGGAGTTTAAGGTATGAATATAAAAATCTCAGATACCAAAGTATTAATCTTTACCATGTCCAAGATATACATGTATTTACAAATCTGGTAAAGATTGGACAATCAAGAGTCGGGATCAGGTGCCATGGAGGAGTAAGCATCCCTGGTGAGCGGTCACACCCGCCGTGAGTCCATAGTCAAATCCAAATGAAATAAGTGAGGAACGAATCCTCGTTTTATTCAGTGAAACAGAGCGATTGCAAACAAGACTTATACCGATTGTAAATTTGCCAAATGTTGATATCAAACGCGGTTTTCGATATCACTGTGTCAATAATTTGTCAGTGAGTAGTTTACCTCTGTAATATGATGTGGTCAATATGGTCATAAAAAGATACGATACTGTATCTTAGAAAATCTTCTTTTTTTATGTATTGTAAAGCTTTATACGTTGTTAAAAAGACCATAAAACCTTTTCATTGAAATTGCAAAATCTGTTATTCTGGAAACAGGGGTCTGGGGGCGTGACCAATTTAACTAAGTATAGTGATTATATACACAGTTTGAGAAAATATTTTAAATGTAAAGAAAATCTATATATGATTTTAGAAAAAAAGCTCTACAGACTATGGTTTGAAATAGACAACTTGTTCCGAAATACCTGGTAATGTGTTTATGTATAACCTTCGGGATTCATGCGGTCTCCCCCAACAGTGACAACGACCCAGTGATGTAAATATTATAAACATATGCATATTTTTACCAAAAAAGGCCAACACAAAGGCTCAAAGGTTCGTTTCTCTGTCACTTAGATTTAATAAGTTGAGCTCGAATTTAGAATAGATGTATATATCCTTCACGTCTGTGTCTTTTCTTCTTAGATGACCGTTTAGTTGGGCATATCAAAGATGGATATGTTTTGTGTATTCAAACAGTGTTTATAATGACGGTCATACGCTCAGACGTCGATGGATGCAGTTATACAAGTTATACACGTATCAGTGTTAACAAAAACAAATCATTCGTTATATTTTCTACAACATTTGGCAAACCACGAATGTTTTTATAAAATGAATTGACACATATCTTTACTATTGTACTATTGTAAATACAGTTTAAATAATATTTGTTTTTTTACTGAATGTTCTTCAGCCACTGTCCTGATACTACAAAATATACTGTTTATTCAGTTACTGTCTTGAGACTACGTACAGAATGTTCTGTTTATTCAGTCACTGTCCTAATACCACAGAATGTTCTGTTTATTCAGTCACTGTCCTAATACAACAGAATGTTCTGTTTATTCAGTTACTCTCTTAATACCACAGAATGTTCTGTTTATTCAGTCACTGTCCTGATACTACAGAATATTCATTTTATTCAGTCACTGGTTTAGATATTCCTTAACTTGCTTTTTGGTTTCATCTCAAAATCTTTTTTTTTTATCTTTGAGAACTATTCATTCCTTTAGAAATATTACTGACAGAGACGATCGTTTTGAAAATTTATTTTGGTGTGTATTTTTGCAAATCCGTAACTGTGTTATTATTCTAACAATCAGCTACTCTTTTCAGCTTTGACATTTTCTTTTAGTTGAATGAAACTAAAATCCTGAAAAGCAAATCACCATGACGTAAACTTGAAATTATGTTCTAAAGCGAATTATTTAAATGTCGCTTAATGCGGTATTTACAGAAAGACATATTTGTAACTAGATCTTTCAAGCATTTGACTTACCTATTAAACTGAAAATAGAGCTAATGATTGTTTATTAGGTTTCTTTTTCGATCTGTGTAAGAAATTCATTTGCGTTCTTTGGGTTGTAATTGAAGTGATAATATATTTATCATCGGTAACTACAGTATACATGTAATGGAACATCGGTATGCGGTTTGTTATTGAAAAAGAAAAAAAATGACAATATACCTAACAAAACCAAAAAACTACGTATTTATTTTATAATATCAGACAAGCAAAGCGTTTATGGGATTAACGTATGGCGAAATCATTACGACTACAAGCACCTTCTTTTAATGCCAATGCCATTTAGAAGACCCTTCTGCATAGCAAACCTACATTATAAGTTATATGGTGTTTTACAGAGTTGATCGATACGGAAATATATTGAGTCCATGAAAAAAGTATTGGGAGAGGCAACTTTTCTCAAGTACCCAATATATTTCCGTATAACCCCTGCAAAACACTATATAACGAAATTATCCCACGGATGACCTGCTTTTTTGTTACTTCTTAAAGTAGTTTTGAATGCAGCTCCATTTTAACTTACGTTAGTTATTTCTTTATCGATGCGCAAAGCAAACCTATCTGCCATGATTGTTCACATCTCTCGCCTGCTAAAAATGATGTCACCCACAAGGGGCTCCTCACGGGTGATGTCAAAACTAATATCAGGTGGATAGGTAATATATTGTATCCTTCTACACAAATCAAATTTTCCTATATATGTACTCCTGCTATTATCTGAGATATTCATTGACTGTGACGATGGTATTTATTCCATATAATGCTTCAAGGTACATATGTTTTAACTACATCACAATACAAATATAATGCGTCACAGATTAATGACGTCATTAATATCGATTCATTCAAGAGAAAGAAGAGAAATAAAATGAGAAGACCCTATAAAATACTTTTATACATTTTTGTATATATTTATGATACATTATTAAAAATGTTACAGAAGCTACAAAAAGGGCAATCGTAGAGATTTAAATCTTACACAGTCTTTGTTTGACCTTATATGGAATTTACTGACGGTGTATTTCAAATATTAGGTCAAGCAAAGACTGTGTAAGTTATAATATCTGTACTCCTGTTATAATCTGAGATACTCATTGGCTCGTGAAGACGGTATATATTCCATTTATCATATATTTGGTAATAAATACAGGCTCTTGTCATCTCTGATACAGGAGCCAACACATGCCCTTTATCACACACCCTGTATCAGCTCTCCCTTTATCACACCCTGTAACCCTTTAACGGACCCCATTTGGAACGCAAGAAGGAAGTTCTTTTATTCGGAATACTTTGGTTGTTTTCCGCTTCAGGCAAAACCCAATATCTAACATAAACGCCCAGCTAAACACATTCTGTGACATCACATTGGGTCTCATAGTGAACAATTTTGAAGATTGTGGATGAATCCTTTGATTTACTCGATTTAAAAAGTGTAAAAATATTCCACAGGTAGGTTTAAACACCATAAATACTTGTTCATTCCGTATCTATAAATCGAATACACGGCGTGGGCTATTCCTTGAACAACGGTACAATGTTTAGCCGTGAACAGCCTTACAAGAGAGTAGGGGTTTTAAAATGTTAGAATACGCATGCAGGGATATTCGTTCAAAGTCGCTGTTTTTCAGATATATATATATATATATATATATATATATATATATATATATATATATATATATATATATATATATATATATACTTTCAATATATGATTTTACGCAGTTTTGATTTCCGTTTCAAATTTCAAAACTATCGAGGATAAATGAATGTTCGAAAAAAAACAAAGGTGTACTGCAAATGAACAATAGGCGTACAGCTGTAATTTTACCAATGGGTTATGATAAATCAAAACTTTCTTTTACCAATAGACACTTTAGCAGTGACTGCGGTCCTGTGACTTTGCCTGTCTTCCGGTTGGTAAAATGATACAGATTTCCGGAAAATGACATCAAGAAACAATCAGTTACTATGACGACGTCTATGTTTTGCGGGTATCCCTATCATTTTGCCAATCGGAAGACTGGCAAAGTCACAGGACCACAGTTACTGCTAAAGGGTGAAAGTGAGCGAAATATAAGGACTGGATTATTCGGGTTAGTAAGCCCTATAGACCCTTTCATGATAACTGTGGTCCTGTAACTTTGAGTTGCAAAATGATACAGATTCCCCGAAAATGACGTCAAGAAACAATCACTTACTATAACGGCATCTTTGTTTATGCGGATATCTGTATAATTTTTCAAGTCACAGGACCGCCGTTACGTCAATGGTTCTTTAAAATACTTTTAGATCTAAATAATTATTGTTTAATATTTGCGATACATCATTTTAAATGTTAGAAAACCTTCCAAAAAGGGCAGTTGTACAGATATAAAATTTACACCGTCACTCTAATCGCATATGAAATTTACTGACGGTGTATATTCCATATTAGGTCAAACAAAGACTGTAAGCTATAAATATACATATATTTTGATTGTAACTGGCTTATCTCCTCCACAATTAAAACCGGCCGCCAACATGTAGCCCAAAACATCATTTAAACACACAGTACAAATATAGAACTAATACCAAAAATTTGCTTTTTCTTCTTCACCTAAACACATAAATTCATCACTCCAATATTAAAAGAGATTTTATTCGTTGATATCATGAGGAAACATGTATTTGATAAGGTTGCATATTAACTTCATAGTCTTTTATCATCTCTCCAGTAGTTTTGTGTAAAATAGATATGCATAGAACGAAGTTAAATTGAGTATACGATCAAATGCAACGAAGTGAAAATTGGCAAAAAGCTTATATGTTCATGTCTGTCTTTTAATGCTTTTGATAGAGAAATCAATCGATCAATTTCTAATTTAATTGCAATTCGTCATGGTGATATCATTTACTTCAATATTGGCGATTTTAATATTTCCTGCAGACGGGACGAAAATCATGTGCAAGAACAATTAATAACGAAACCACTAAACACGAAATCCACACAACGAGTATATCAATAATTTACTCTATGGAAACCATACTATTTTGAAATTTCAACGTGAAGCACATGGTTGTTCACTCTTCGTACTTATGTAAAACAATAAAAAAAAATGCACGATCACAAAAAGCAGAGATGCCAAATTGTTACTTGTTAGGAAGTCATATGGGGCAATATATAAACATGGGGAACATCGAACGAACACGAATGTTGGTAAAATCAAGTGCCATGGAAAATATATCCTGTCTACGATAAATTCAAATTAAAAACTGTAATGTATAACACTGCAGATCTATCACTTGTATTTTCATAACAATTGGACCATCCGAGTAGTTATTCAAATAATATTTTGATTGATGATATGAAACCGACAGGAATTTTCTAATTAATCAATCAATAAATAACTAAGATTTGTTTTCAAGATACTGCGTTTTTCCCCCAATATTTCCGTATTTCGATTTCCTTGTACAGTATAAAGTTACACTTATTTGACGAATATTTATTTTTTAGAATATTTTTTACGTGCGCGCGATTATGACGCCAGTCAGTTTATAATTTCGGCACATTAGTGTTGTGGTTAGAGTTTCGTGATAATATGTGATATGCTCTTCCCGAGAACCGGAGAAGAGCATCTAGAGTAATGTAAGTTAACAGGTAGCAATGATAAAAGTGCATCAAATCCAGATAATTACACCAAGTGAAAGCAATGACCTATTCTAAATAAGTATGTCATCTGAAAGGAGATACAACATCTAATGATAACAATATATCTATATATATTTTTTTCAATACAGAATAATTTTTAATACATATGTATCTAGGCTTAGAAATATTAACGGATAATTGGAACTGTAACAAGAATGAAAGCAAGGATAACAAAAGTATTCCAATTTCTTTCTATCTTTAGAAAAATAATGTTTGATAAAATTGAGACAGTTCATGCATCAAGACATTGTTTTGATGAAACTGATTATCAAGGGGACTTATCAGAAAGGATCTTCTTGTTAAATGATTATAAGGAAATTTCTAAGAGACTTAATATTTACGGTCTTAAATGTGAGGTGTACTAACAAAGTGACTTGGTCCTTAGATGAGGATCACACACACAGACACACACAGACATATATATATATATATATATATATATATATATATATATATATATATATATATATATATATATATATATATATATATATATATATATATATATATATATTACCTGTCTATAATGACCAGTTCACCTCTGGCTAGGGTCATTTCGAATTAAGTGGGAAAGTTTGCCAGTTTTCTAGCGGAAGGTCGGTGGTCTTTACCCGGGTAACCGGGGTTTCTCCTCCACCAATAAAAACTGGACGCCATCATATGACTGAAAGATTGTTGAGTATGGCGTTAAACAAATATCAAATCAAATTATAATGACCAGTTTGGAAAAGTTCCTTGAATGCTTAATTCAACTAAATTGAACCTGTGTATAAGGGTCACCTGCACATAAAGGTCAATATTCTCTGGTCCCTTGGGTGGCCCTTATATATAGGTTTTACTATATATATATATATATATATATATATATATACATATATATATATATATATATATATATATATATATATATATATATATATATATTGTCAATGACATTGCCAATATTGTTATGTCAATGGACTCTTGTAGGTAATTAGAAACTAATGCTGACTGTGTTCTAAACCTAGATCATCTACAAGACATCCATTATATAATCAATTGTTTCTTTCTTATTCATGGTGCCAGTATTGTTGGTTTATTTCTGTCAAGCAAACGTGTATTTCTTTGAAATTGTAAATAGACGTAATATAATCACTTATGCGTGTTTTAGTCTACTTCCAGCTGTGGTAATCTATGACTTCTTATCTTGAATTTGAATGGAATAATGTGGACATTGTCATTAGTTTCCACACGAAACCTATTCTCGTGTAGTGTTCACATTTTGTCTTTTTGACTGACACACTGACAATTTATGTTCGCTTGTCTTCAAATAATCCTTTGCATGAAATATAAGAGAAACATAATGGCGTCTTGTCTGTGATGCTAGGCAGAAACAAGATTTTGTTTCCTATATTTATTTGAAGTTTGAAATTTGAATTTATTATATGTAATTCTGTATTAGATGACAAATTCTTTTAATCTTTTTTCAGTGGTCAATATTTTGATTTATCCACTCCAGACCAAACTAACGCTAAAGTCTATTATTGCATATAAAATTAGTTTTCAAATTGCATAATTTTATAATTAAGATCTTCATAAACAGTGTCTCCGTTGGCATGCATTGTGGATGACAGTCATTAAAAGTAACCTTGGCTTTATTTTTGTTTTCAAATTTTGCTGGTTTGGAAAAATACTCTCCTGTCCAAATGATAAATGAAGATGAATAATGTACATAACCGCCAACACATTATAGTTCAAGTCCAAATCTTATTGATCACCATAGCTCTGTAGCATAAGAATAAAGAGGACACTTTCTGGAGAATAAAGAAAAAATTGTACAAGTCAAAAGGTTAGTAATATAGTTTTTATTCTGATAAATATATATATAGTGTATTTATTTGTTTTTGTTTTCTTTGTTTGCCTAATATAAGTTTAATTGTTTAATGCTTAATTACTAAATGTGTCTGCTTTAATCATATATTGTATGTTTTCACGTGTGAAAGGAAATTAGATTTTGTCTGTCTTAGCGTTTATAATAAAAGCCGATAAGATGTTGCATATCTTAACGTTTAAAATGAAATTAGATTAGATAATTTATGCTTAAACGTTGAAAATGAAATCGGATTGGATACTTTATATTTTAACGTTTAAAATGAAATTCGATTAGATATTTCATGTACTCTTACATTCGCGGTAATCTTTGATTTTTGAGATGATGAGTAAAATTTTGATTAAAAAAAAATGTTTTTCACTGCGTCAACAACTAATATTAATGGGGCATTAGATGTCATTTAAATTTGTATAATACATACATGTATTTCAATTTTTATTTGAAGATATATGTCATATCGATTTATAGAATGTGAGTATGAGAGAGAGAGAGAAAGAGAGAGAGAGAGAGAGAGAGAGAGAGAGAGAGAGAGAGAGAGAGAGAGAGAGAGAGAGAGAGAGAGAGAGAGAGAGACATTTGCAGAGGTTATCTTTACATTATTACACACATTATATGCAACTTAAACATACTGATAGATTTAAAAAATTAAACGAGACTTACCTTGGTTAAGTCGAAGTTTGATCTTAAGTTCTATGAGTCATACGACTCACTGGAGGTATTAAATGAGATTGTGCTGCGCATGTACGACCATCAATTTTTTAAAATTGATTTTTTGTGTAATTTACATGTGTTCGAAAAATTTGTAAAGTCTAAACAAACACATGAGAAGAAAATATATCATGATCACATGATAAAATTGTATGAGGGAGGGAAAAGGGGAGGGCATTTAATACCTCCAGTGAGTCGTATGACTCATAGAACTTAAGATCAAACTTCGACTTAAACCAAGGTAAGTCTCGTTTAATTTTTTAAATTCTATTTCGTCATACTCACTTCCGGTATCAAATGAGACTTTAAAGCAAATTTCACAAAAAATCTATAAAGAAGGATAACCAATGTACTTACAACTTCACTGTTTTAATACAGCTTCTGCAAAGTTGTCTTGAATTATACTCTTGTCATAAAATTTTGCAAAAGTTTTTACATTGGACCATCCCCCGCTTTCTTTTAAAATCAATTCAACCGAAAATGCATTTTGTTTAGCCTTTGATGTTGATGCTGATCGAACACTGTGCGATCCGAATATACTGGTGTCAATACCAGAGCTTCGTAAAACATCCTTGATCCATCTTGAGATAGTATCTCTAGACACTTGTTTATGAGGTTTAAACATAACTCAGTAAAAGTCTTGAATTTGCTGTACAAGTTGTTCTGAACTTCCTAGTTCGTAATATATATTCTTTCAAAACTGTATATACACAGAGCCTCCTATCTGGAGGGTAAGCTTTACATATAATTTGCGGCTCCCTGTAGCCCGGACGACTTTGTTTAATCAACCCATCAATATTGAAAACAAATTCTGATTTCAACTTATTTACAGTATTTACACATATCATATGAATCGACTGAACACGCGTTGCATTCGTTAAAGCAATAAGCATCGTAAGCTTCAGTGTCAATTTTTTTTAAACTGATAAATTTGACAGGTGAAAGTTTAACCAGGTAATTTAGAACTTTCTGCACATCCCAAATATGAGTATATTTTGGTCTAGAAGGTCTAAGATTGAAAACTCCCCGTAAATATCGAATTACTAACGGATGTTTTCCAACTAATACCGATTCAAATTTAAGCCCAAGTGCTGATAATGCACTTCTTGCAGTGTTTATACAACTGTACCCTAAACCACTTTCAAACAGAGTACTAAAGAATTCAAGCACATCACTTAAATCTGCTTGAACTTGATTAATTTTCCTTTTACTACAGTAGATGTACCATTTATTAATGTATGTATGATACTGCTTCTTTGTTGAACATTTCCATGATGACATAAGTATTTTTGTTGATGTTTCCGAAAATCCTCTGCTTCTGAAAGTCTTCCTGACACTTGACATGCAATAAGATTCATTCTCTTCCTTAGAGGATGAGAGACTGCTAGATGAGGAAGTGTTAATACATTCTTCTTCCGTGGTATTAGGTACGGATTGTCCGTCAAAATTTCCATTAATGCTGGGAACCAAACTTGGGTTGGCCAGTAAGGAGCTATTACAATCCCGGTTGCCCGGTCTGACTTGATTTTCCGAATGCAACGGTTCAGTAAACTGAAAGGAGAAAAAACATATATGTAATTGAAAACAGCCCAGTCTAGTGTAAATGCATTTACAAATGAAGAATGAGGGTCAGGTTCCCATGAACAAAATTTTTCAACTTGGTTGTTCAATCTAGAAGCAAAACAAATCTATGTCTGGCTTTTGCCATATCGCACAAAGTTTATTGAAAACTTTTGGATTCAATTTCCATTCTAACTGGTCATTAAATTTTCGAGACTTGTGATCTGCTATTGTGTTTTGAATACCCGGTATGTGAGCAGAAGACAGCCAAATACCGTTATCCTTACACAAAAGCCAGATTTGTTTGCTGATATTATTACAAGATGTGGATTTAATGCCACCCATGTTAGAAATGTAACTGACAGCTGTTGTGTTATCACACAAAACCAGTATATGCTTATTCTTTATATAAAAGACATGAATGATTTTAGTCCTAACAACACAGCCATCAGTTCTAGAGTATTAATATGATTGTCTTGTTCCTCGGATGTCCAACGACCACCAGTACTTTTTTCCCCCTAGTACAGCCCCCCATCCATCCATGGATGCATCTGTTGTAATAGTTATTTTAGGGGTTTCATGACGAATGATTCTTTGTTGTACAAATATGTTGGATAACCACCAATTCAATTCTTCTTTAATTTCAGGTGTTATTGTCATTGATGCTTCAAAATCTCCATAAGAATTTTTCAAAGCTTGGATCTTTGCTTTTTCAGTTTCCCTATAAAAAAGCTTACCATAATCAGCAGCCGAGAAACTGGAGACAATCAAACCTAATACTCTAGCAACTTCTCTAATTTTTGCTTTTTCTTTGTTAATAAGCTTTTCACATTCATCAGCTATTATTCTCTTTTTCTCTTGAGGTAGAGTGACAGTCATTGTTTCTGAGTTAATAATATTCCCCAAGAAAACAATTTTGTTTTGTTGGAACTAACACTGATTTGTCTTTATGTACTATAAACCCTAACTGGAAAACAAAGTCTTGGTTGTATGAACATTTTCTTTACACTCGGGTATATCATCACTACAAAGTAGACTGTCATCAATATAGCCAACATTTTTATAGCCTTTTCTTCTCAAATAAGCATAAACTGGTTTCAACAGTTTTGTAAATAAACGTGGTGCAAAAGCAATACCATTTGGAAGGCAGGTAAATTGATAAAATATCCCATTCCAACAGAAAACAAGGTATTTTTGATGTTCCTCAGCTATTGGCACACTGTAATAAGCATGTCTTAAATCTATTGATGCCATATAGCAATCTTTTGAAATCAAATATAATGCTGATTCAAAAGTATCCATCTTAAAATGCTGATAAGGAATATTTTTGTTTAAATTTTTAAGATTCAAAATCATTCGAAATTCACCATTTTTCTTTGGTCTTATGAAAATTGTTGACACAAAGCCATCTTGGCAATAATCGGCTTCTCGAATTACTCCTTGTCTCAATAAATTTTTCACCTCTGCATCAATAACCATGCTTTCTTTCTCATTAAAACCCATTTGAAAAGGGACTTTTTCTTGACAAGGAGGAACATTGTCTATAAATTCAATATGACAGTGTTTTACAGTATCTAAAATATTAGAGTCTGTTGTGATTTTCTCCCACTCATGGGAATATTCTTTCAATCTACCTGCCTTAAAAACATTGCTTACCTCTAAAGGATCAGCATCTAATTCTTTTCTTTGTTCTGAGAGCCTGCCCTCTTCTGAGAGTTTTTTGTGGTCTCTGACTGAGTTTGTGTATAGCTGGTATACCCATTGTTGTTATACCCATTATATCTGAAGCCTCTACGGCCTCCTCTGTTTGTTCCACGGCCTCTCCTTCCCCCTCTGCTTCTACCAAAAGGGCGAAAGGAACCTCTTCTACTAGTGTTATGTCGGTTTCCATAACCAATCTTATACCCAATTTTGCTACAGTCTTCTATTTTCTTTTTGCCTTTTTCGACACATCATCTCCAAACAAATACGATGTATAATCAACAGACTGTGAACACAAAATGAACATATTCCGATGAAAGTTTCTGGTTTCATCAACTCTCTTCTTGTAATGTTAATCTTTCTATTAGCATGCCCCAACATTGCTAATACATCATTGCAATCATCAATATAGTTTTCACTAGAATTTTCAGAAACTAGTGGCCATTTTGTTGACAGTGTTGACCAACAGTGTGGCAGCTTTCACTACTGCTTTCTGAATAGTCTGCATTTTCCTTTCGACAGTTTGAGCTTGAGGGGATATTATATCCCATATTAATTGGTTTGTCTTCACTAATGCTAAGCCATCACAATTTTCAGGCCGTGGGTTCATTTCATCTTTTGTTAATTCTGTGAACTGATCCTCGTTCATTCCGTTACGGAATAAATCCGTAACGTTCTGAGCCAGTGTTTCGTCTATTTTATCCCCACATATTTCACGTGTTTTAAATCTTTTTGCCATTTTTGCAAAACAACTAGAGTCATCAGACTTTCTCTTATCTGTGACTGGTTTTGGCAGTTCATTATTTTGTGTGTCATTTTCATCTTCACGTTCATGTTCATTCTCAAAACCCGTATCAATCGGGGTATCATATGAGTATTCTTCTTCAACGAAATAACCTTCATACTCTGTCATGCGTGAGGATAGAGCCGTTATATCGTTACTAAAATGCGGTCGCTCTAATCGTGGACAACGTCCGATCAGTCTGAACGACGCAAGCACATTGATGGTCGTACATGCGCAGCACAATCTCATTTGATACCGGAAGTGAGTATGACGAAATAGAATTGGTGTGTCAGTTTTTAAGTTTCAGAATCGGTCATATTATACATACTACACGATGATTTCCTTTGGGATATTTTGAAAATTGGTCGTAATTGTACACTTCCATTGTTTACTAGATATTATAATACCATTTCTGTTCCGTAATTTGATAAGTCGATATACAGATTGAATTGATTACATTAACAACAAATGGTATAGAATATCATATTTCTCAGAAAATGATATTACATATGTATTTGGAGATCTGTCATGTTATTAGAATGTTTTCTATATTATGAAACTATATGTCTCCTACCGTATTGTATTTCAAATACATGTAATTCCTTCCGATAGCAACAATGCAGTCAAACGTGAATTATAGGTCACCTCTGTATAACGGCATCTGCCTATAAAGGTCATCCATCTTTGACATTTTTTTACATTTTGTATAATGAATAAACCTCTTTAATAATGGCCACCTGCTTATAATGGCTGCGTTTGTCTATTCTCTTGAGTCATGTTTATAGACAACTGTGATTGTAATCTACTATTCCCTGTATTTATTGTGTAGTAGGAAAACCTACGTATAGAATGACGTGTTTGCGATAGACTCTTAAAAATGTAACAGATGACTTAATAAATGTATTGCAGATAAATAAAGCACCGATTTGGTGCTCGACATTACACTATAAAAGAAAATAAACTGGACTGTTTTATTACTATAAAAGGACCTGTTTTACCTGTTTTATTACTTGGAAAAAGACGCAAATGATGTTCTGTACCTTGTTCCAATGGTTTAGCAATATGTAAGGTGCTCAGCACAGAGGGATTGGTTTTCAGTGCGGCTCTAACGGAAAATAGTTTTATAAATCACCGGGATGTTACCGAAATATAAACATATGCGGAAGGAAATTCAGATCGGCTGATCTATGTATCTTTCTATTTATCTATCTGTCTGTCTATCTGTCCGTCCGTCCGTTTGTCTGTATATCTACCTACCTACTTTTTGTCTTTCTTGTAACTATAGTGTTGGACAAAGCATTTATATGGAATTTTTGTATGCTTTCAAATAGATATTACTTGTTGGTTTACATGTCACAGTGGCATTTGATGACACTGATATACATGATAATGGAAAATAAAGTTATATACCTATAATATAATGTATTGACTGGCTTTTTGTATCACCTTTAACATTTTATAATGACAACACATAATCACATTATATGACAACAGTGGAACCTCGCTATTAACACCACACGACTGAGTCAAAGTGGTCCGATTAGCGAGGTGGTCCGGATAAAGGGTCCGGAACTTATTTGATATTTATTCAGTAATTTTCAAGAGACTTATTATTAATTGTCTTGAAAGTGAGGTTGTCTCCTAATTGAGGTGGTCTTTAGGCGATGTCGCATAGTAACATTGAAATGCAGTTTGTTCTTGATATATTGGAGTATTTCACTGCTAAGCTAAAACAGTCATTTTTATTACAGTGGTTTACTATTACACGGATTTAGGAATACATCTAGATTATACTTTGGCCTTGTGTGACACCTCTTTCTTGTTTCAGAAGTCTACATCTATACAAAATTCGAGCTCAACTGATGAAGTCTAACAGGACTGATTTATATACCACGTGAAAACCGATAACGTTTGTGCGGTACAAGTATCTTCAATGTTGATGGAAGGTATATCTACGTAATCTTCCCGCTGAAATGACGTTAGCGCGGGATACAGTCTTCTAGCTTATTCCATTTCTAATATAAACAATAGTCCCGCAAAAACGTTATCGGATATCACGTGGTACATGAATTAGTCCCATTGACAGAAACTATCATTTTCAGCGTTTGAATCTATACCTTTGGTATTACATTTATGATATTTTATTATTTTTCTATCTTAAAAGTCTCCATTAATGTAAAATACTGCAATGTTTGGAAAACTGAATCCTGAATAAGACACTCGGGACAAAAAAAAAAAGAGCTAAGAGGCTTTGTGATTTCTGTCAATAAACTGTATAAATCCCGTGCGGAAATATTTTAGGCTTATTGGTCGTTGAAATTTTTTGAAAGAGACATTAGCTGTATTTACCAAAAAATATTTTGATTTTTTTAAATGTTACTACTTGCATTTGATGTACAATAACAAATAAGAGCTATAAACAGGCATGAAAAATCTAATATTGTCATAAATTTTTAGAAAATATGGTCAGGTCCAGTGTGGTATGCATGTACAAATAGTAAGGTTGAATTAATCAATTGCAAGTGAAAAATGCCAAACTGGTGTCACAAGCAATTGTCAAAAATAAATAGGAATTTAAGATTTTTTGGCCTATGTATTTTTCTTTTTGTAATTGTATATTAATCTAAGTAGTACAAAAGGAAAGACATTGTTTTGAAAAGAAAACACAGCTTATGCCCCTTAAAGTCAATGCCGTTTTGTCGAACTCATCAAAATACCAAAGTTTACGCGAAAATAAGATTCTGACCCTACCTACGAGAGTATGTGTAGAAACACCTTTAGTATCTGGAAATTAAATTGTTACCATGACGTAAACGATAAAGTGCACTTCGACGTACAGACCGGTAAAAACAATAAATTTACATTTTCCAGGAAATATTACTCTACTTTGTCGTTCAATTGATAGCCATGTCGAAACTCTGATCAAATTAAAATCTGTCTCTACGTTTCGTAATTGATCAATTGAATTTTCGTTTTGTTTCTTTTTATGGTTTTGTATTGTTTCGTTTAAAACACGTGTTGTAAGGATAGATAACAAATGACGTCATATAAAAAAGTCAGATTTATTACATTTGTATCATTGACAGTTTCAGAGTACAACACAGATATTAAAAATAAATGAACTTTTCGAAATAATCTTCTCAATATATACTAAATATATAATGCCGTACAAGCTGAATTACTGTTTTTCGGTGAAGGAAAACTTATTGGATATATGTTAATTTTATTATAATAATTAACAGTTAATAATAATAATAATAATAATAATAATAATAATAGTAATAATAATTATCATGATAATAATAATAATAATAATAATAATAATAATAATAATAATAATAATAATAATAATAATAAGAGGGCCATCCGACCTGACGACATGATGGTGATGATTCTACTATTAATAATGATTTATATTAATGATGACGACGACGACAACGATCATGATGATGACGATGATTCTGATAATTCTAGAGATGATTCTACTATTGATAATTTATAGTAATGATGATGAGAGTGATGATGATGATGGTGATGAAGAAGATTACTACTTTATAATTATTTATAGAATATAAAAATTTCAGATACCAAAGTATAAATCAATAGAATGTCCAGGATATAGATACAAATCCGGTAAAAATGGACAAACACGGACCTCTGGAAACCAAGAGGAATGATGATGATTCTACTATTAATATCAATTTAGAGTAATGATGATGGTAACGACGACGATATTGAAAATGGTGATGATGATGATGATGATGATAAAGATGATGATGATGATGATGATGATGATGATGATGATGATGATGATGATGATGATGATGATGATGATGATGGTGATGATGATGATGGTGATGATGATGGTGATGATAATAATAATAATGACGAGGAGGAGGAGGAATTTTCTTTTTTCTATTCTTGTGTCAATCTTTTACACATCTCACTAGTTCTATTCGTTTCGTCTGCCCTTATGTCTAATCCGTACGAAATTGACTTCCTCGCAGGTAAAATCGGATCAACATTCCTGTGAAGACAAATGTGACAAACGCAGGGTTAAAAGAAAGATCAGTAAAAAGATTTACATTTAAAAATGTACAAAGCTGTTGAATGTCAGATATCTTGTTTTATTCGAAGGGGTTATTGTTGTTTAATTCTTGAAATTCTCTAAGACTTTGTAAGATTTCCCAACTATAATCAAGAACCAACTAGCATTTTCAATATCACAGCTTGCTTCTGCTCTCATATATAAATATGTTTTCCCCGTGCAATAATAAACAGATACCAAAGTGTATTTCGTAAAGAGGTTCAGGAGACAATATACATATCAGGTGACGAACAGAAATTCGGGGACCTCTGGCAGTCCAAAGGTGGGATCGGGAACCATGGAGGAGTAAGCATCCCCTGCATCGACCGGTCATAACCGCCGTGAGTCTATAGATTAATTCAAATAAAATAATTGAGGAATGAATCCCCCTCATAAAGACGATTCATCAACCACTATCGAACAGGCAGTTCAACATGGAAACAATGTATTTTACAAACGATGACCATAAAATTTGCGAAATGTTGACATTAAAAATCATTCATGTCATGTCACTTGCTATTTATTTTTTCTTATTTTATTTTATTTTTTTTAAATTTAAATGACAAATATTAAAATTATGATATGAACGTGACTTTACACGGGTTGTAGAATGCTTTAGGTCCTGTCTTGCAAAATGCATTTGCACACATAAAATTTTTAGTAATTTTATAGAACATTAAATGGGGGAAGTTTGACACATGAATATAGGAAATACAGGCTAAATAAAATCTAAGTAATATGAAAACTTTATGAAAACTCAGTTTTGTATACTCTCTCTCTCTCTCTCTCTCTCTCTCTCTCTCTCTCTCTCTCTCTCTCTCTCTCTCTCTCTCTCGTTCATAATTTTTAAATCAGTACAAAGAAATGAAGATCTAGATTCCGTTATATTGACCTCTTGTTCTCACCAAACCCTAACAATTATACAAGTAATATTCCATGGGTTGTGATATATAGTCCATTTAGGATCTTATCTATTTGAAACACTTATTGATTTTGAATTTGCAATGTGGGTTGTGTAAAATTACGACAAACAATGTAGTTACGTGATGTATTTAATCAGTGTTCAGTGTAAACATTGTCGTATATATCACTTCTTCAAACCAAAACTTTGATGTAAACACGCAAATGTGTTAAGTGATATTTAAATTATGTGGCGCCGTTGTTATACCCTTAAAAAATAAACATAATTACACAACTTTCAAAAACACAACTTCTTTTTACTTTGGCCTAACACCGTAAACAATGTGTGCTATTATTCCAATCAATTTACTTTACGATCGCAAGTAATCAAAGAAAAACCACATATTGTTATCTGTTACGAAAAATGAAATTCAATTACTCCAACAGAAAAATCAAATAAAGACAAACACCATAATCAAAAGGTCGACAGGTTTTTTCCTCAAGATTTCGTGGCGATTTTAATAAATATTTTTTAATTTGTATGAACTACATGAATCCATAAATAAGCTCCGATAACGTCATGTTATTAATGGCACCAGGATGATAAATTACCAAGTTTTCCGACAAAATGATTCTCGACAATATTTTACATTTTGTGTTTACCCATTCTTAATTCGAGACTCCTTTCTATTAAACATGCATGTCAAGAGACAATTTGATAATAGAATCAGTCTGAGAAAAGAGACAAGATCACAGATAAAAGTCAGAATTATATAAACAACAATTAAAGATGAAAATAAAAGTTCAAATAATGTGTTCGTACTTGGGGCTAGTGCTGCCAATGCATCAATATATTGCTGATTCTTACCACCATATATATAGTGAAATTTGTATGTAAAGACCATCCATAGGAACACAATAAAAACAGTTTTAAAAGGGAGGTGGTCTTACTCTTTATATAGAGGTTGATTTGTACATAAATGGTACTATCGTGGACAGCAAAAAAAGTCTTTATGACCAGATGGTGTTTATACACAGATGGTCGCTAAAGCAAATGTATGGATATATATATATATATATATATATATATATATATATATATATATATATATATATATATATATATATATATATATATATATATATATATATATATATATATATATATATAGCCTACACCTATGCTAGAAGTAGGTTAATCTTTGAAAAAGATGCATGGAATTATACCCTCAACGATCTAAATTCCAGTGCATAAACATCGACAACAGGAAAACACATACCTTAACAATTAACAATTAACAATAACATCAACATCTCAAGCAATGCCCAAATCCAAAGATACTGCACATCATTTACGATTCATATAGTGATTGAAGGTAAACCCACTTTCACAACAATGATAATAATGATAAATATTTCCTTGTACACGTATAATGTGACGTCACTTACCGAATTGAATCCGTGAACTCAACTCTACTTTTCTCTGATGGTACAATTTGTTTTATGTGCTATCAAAGTTGGATTTGTAAATTACATTAATGCTGAAACATATCTTATTATGTGGTTCAAAAGTATCAAAGGCTAGGTTTTGCACTATATTCTGCGTAATATTCGTCGTTCTACGTAAGTATGTCACTTTCTTGCTTCTATAAATCAGTTATGCATAACTCCTTCAAAAGTCAAAATTACGGGTTGATATTCAAGTTCTATTGAAAGACGTTGCCATTTACAGGGTCGACGATTTCAAAAATGTTAAAATTTTCAGGGTCAGTAATGAAATAAAAAAGATACATTTTTTTCAATATGGCGACGTTTTCACATTAACAATTATTATATGAACTTGTATTTATGAAAAGACATGAGAGAAAAATACACTTTCATAGGCTAATTTCATTTGATATGTATATACTTCAATTCAAGACTATCATCTATTTGTATAGATCCGACACTATATACTATAAAAAACGAAAATATATGCAAGCCATACATAATTGGAAAATCATTGGTTATAAGCGTAATTGACAAAGCACAATTATGTGGAATAGATAATGGAATAGGTCTATATTTTTATTACAATGATGAAGCAATCACAGTAGCTGATCAGTTGATCAGTGCAGTTGAACGCTGGGTGTTCAAACTGTAAAATCTGTTTAGATCACTATGCTTAATTAAAATGATTGAATAATATCCCTTTGACATTCACTTTAGCATAAGATGTGAAAGTAGTAAATATATGTATTAGTATTCCCAATAAGATAGAGTGCTGGAATGCTCTGTTACGGTTAACTCGAAAGATAACAACGCCCTCTTCCGATCAAAGACCCTCCAGTTAATGTAGTGATCGAAATGAACGAAATATAACGACTATATTGTTCGGGTTATGTTACAGTAGGCATTCGACAATATACAATCCATAGATAGCAATATGTAATAATACTTTATCTAAATATAATATATTTAAATTTGACAGAATTGTAGAGCTGCCCTGGCTCAGTCGGTGGCGCGCTCGACTCATGATCGTGAGGTCGTGAGTTCGAGTCCAGCCGGCGGCAGGTTGGTTTTCTGTCCTTCGGATTCGACAGTAATATTCGAGGTCCCGTGTCACAGTAGGTGTCGACACGTTAAAGAACCCCCACTGTTCAATGGCCGTAAGTGCCGAGCATAGGCTAAAATTTGAAGCGCTTCAAAAAAGCGGTACTCAAATCTGCGTTGACTACTGTAGGAGATTTCATGGCTTAGAGTTCTGCTTTGAATACGTTGTGTCTTATGTTAGTGTAGCATATTCTAGTATGAACAGAGAAACGTGTGTGTGTGTGTTTGTGTGTGTGTGTGTGTGTGTGTGTCTGTGTGTAAATTACATACTTAATTTTCTGAAACCTGTAATTTTACATTACTTTGGTTGACATTATTTAGTCATCAGCATTAAGTAATTAAATACCAATGACATATTGAACACTAAATGACCAATGCATTTAGTTGTTTAATTAAAAACGCTCACATAGGTTAGGGTCACATTCATTGCAGATTCCACTCGTAGATTAAACAGCTTGGCGTATAGAACAATGTGTAATTAATTCCTATAAACAAATTTATTTCTTTCAAATCGAAGTATCGGAATTTCATATTTCACGTCATTAAATAAATTTTGTCTTTACCGTAAATTTCAAAACAACTATAGTCGAACTCCATTAGATTGAACCCTGTTACATTGGAATTCTTATTTCAAATTGATTATTGTCATCTTTCGGCCAAAATTCTTTACTATAATTATAACCTGGTCATTTTAAAAACCCTTTTTATTTGAAAAAAAAATTAATTCCCCTACAATTTCAATATTTTCGGGTTCGACTGTATTTATCTTACAGTCGGTATTCAGCTATTTAGAATTTTAGAGAGAGGGTGGGAACAATGTTCTTCTCTTCGAAATCACCAATAATAAACACGTGTATGGTTGACATTAATGGATATCTTAGGAATACCTTCATCTTGTCTTCAATTGATTTTCTTTTTATGTACAATTTTTTCTCATCAATCTTCGTTGATTATCTAATTTTAATTCGAAAATATCCATTTTCAAAAGAAAACTTGACAATTTCTGTTGAACCATACTTTTCGAATACATGAATTAACCTTAACAAATCGGTGATCGGCGATTTATTTACAATGAAGAAATCATTTAGTTCATATAATACATAGTTCTAGTGCATTCTGCACTTCTTAAACCGATCGAAATGGAAAATGAAACTGGTTCTATGTCAGGATTTGGCAGGACAGTTGACGTCAATTTAAGAATTGAAATCTAGTTTCGTGAATTCAACAATGGGACCCAGGCAAATGAAAACTTCTTACTGGATTGATATTGATTTCAAACTTTAAGGTGAATCAACGGTTATTTTCCTATTTGAAGATAATATTCAGTCAAGAAACGTTCAATGCTCTCGCAAATACATTGAAGAGTTAATTTTATATCGAAGTCATAATCATATCGGTAGGTAAATGATAGACCACGTATTTTAATCCTTATCTTAATTTTGGTAAATAATGAGTAGATACTTTGGCAATAAATCAGTCATGGAATGCGTGTGTAAATTGCTCATTGTATATACGGCCGACATATTCTAGAAAAATAGTCTAATCAAAATGCTAAGATAGTAATTTTACAGGAATACATTTCAGATAATTTTCGTTTGGTTTTTTTTCTATTTCGAAACTCTACATCTACTTTAAATTCGATCTTAATTGATGTAGTCTTCTTGACAGAAACGATCACTTGAGCATTTGTTTTAGTCATTTTTGCAAACATATAACTTTAGTTTTATGTTTATTACATTGAACAATTTCAGTTATTTTTAATTCGTGTCCATAACACCCGAGAGCATTACTTATAAATACTAAAAAAAAATGATGTAAAATTTTAAAGATTGTTGGGAGACCCTTGTCCAGTTTAAATATACCTTATGAGAAGCCAACCGTTTGTTATTAAAACTCCTTTTATGATTTGGAAAACATGGATTTTGTCTTTGAGAGATATCAAACGCCCATGTATGAAGCATCTCAAAATGCATGGTATAAATATAACTTTGACCAACTCTGGTTGAATTTTCAAAATCATTTCTATTTGGTTTGGCTCCATGATGCTAGTATGATGCCTCTAGAGTTTTCAGATGAATATCAGTTAATTGTCGAAGTGCATGTATGTATAACAGGTCTAGTTTCATTAGTCTACGTCTTGCTGTGTGGCGTACATCTTTCTTTATCACTTTGTAAAGATAATAAATCTTCATAATCCCAATTTATCGACACCGAGGAACGAATGACGCTCAAACGATAATTCATGGCTTAATATAACTATGCGCACAGTTTTAGATATGTGTACTTGTCTATCAAGTTTGTAATGTAATCTGCTTCCGCTTCCGGGTTTCAAAATAAGTGAAATTCTTCATTTGAAATTTCTTGACGAATGACGAATGTTCATTGATTATTTTAGTTACATCGAGCACATAATCTGAGAACTTGATCTCAGAACAGTTGTCGTATGGTAAACTTATGCCAAAGTTGGTGTGAACCTAGAACGAATTGACAAAAACACCATTGCACTAAGTAATGATAAAGTAAGCGCCTTTCCTCGTCTCAGATAGAGCAGTAGATCGCTCTTAACACGATGTGGCAAAACATATGCAATTTATTCTAGTTTCAACTTATTCTTTAGCCAATAAGAACACTTCCTGGTGTCGGATTTTGGCGAATTTGGAATCATACATTATTCAATAGTATTTTATGGCCTTTAAATGTTATAAACATTACACCAAAGTTATAATGCTCAAGACGATCGTTTCTGTCAACTAGACTTCATCAGTTGAGCCCCAGTTTTATAAAACAGGTTTTCTAAAGGAAAAGTGGTATAATCTACTAATTACATCAATATGTCAAAGGTAGGAAACCCGACATTGTTAGAGACTTAAATAATGGACCCCCTTTCACTAAAATGATTTTAATCGCCAACTTCTACCCGCCGACAACTGGTCTGATGCAACTTCATGTACAAACATTTCATTATAATAGTAGTGCGGGCTCGGCCGATGAGATTATACAGCCTGATGGTTATTTGTATACATTTAAGTAACCGAAGCTTCGTTTATACAACCGCTTGAGAGTGATATAATAACAGAAGATATGGTAAAAATAACATTCCACAAGTTTTACAGTCGGTATAACAGCCTGTTTCACTATTGTTTCACTAAATGAAATGTAGAGTTATTGTTGAGTCGTCAGTAGGCCCTACCAAGTGTGATGAAAATGTATTCCTCATTTATTTCATTTGAATTTGATGGTGGTTTCGCGGCGGTTGTAACCGATTAAGAGGGGATGCTTACTCATCAATGGCACCTGATCCCACCTCTAGATTACCAGAAGTCCGTGTTTGTCCAATATTCACCAGATTTTTTATTTTTTTATTCTGGACATCCTGAATATTTATACTTGTGGTTAGTGATTTTTATATAAGTGACAATCCAAGGACATCTTGCTGTAGTTCTTCTTAAATAGTTCTGAATAAACTGAATGATTTCCATTTATTACAAAACAACTTTTTAAAACAATATCAATTCTTTTGCTGTATAGCTAAAGGAAAATTTATTTACCAACCGGAAATCCAATTACTAATTCTTTGATAATTAGTTTCGTGCTACAAGCAGATTTTCTAGTGCAGTGTAGCGGATGAATATCTCATTCACAATCCTGAGAGCCGTAGGTGAACATTAACTTGTACACGTCAGATCGATATAATTGTTTAATAACACAGTAGGTGGAGAGTAGCCGAATATTTCAACAAGTTTTTAAATCGACCCTGAAGTGATGCCTGCGCTACGGTAGTTTTTCAAACATCTCTATCAATGACACCAATATGATAGCTTTGCTGTTTTACATTATCAAAAAATAAGTAATTTGTGCATGACTATTATTCTTGAAAAAAATTATAATATACATACTTTATACTTGGCAAATACTTTATTTCGCGTACTGCAGTTTTCAGTAAATTCATTTCAATTAATTAAATCTATAAGTTGCAAAAACTCTTTTGAAGTTCGTGAGTTTCAAGCAGCAATATTTCACAATGTATTTATTAAAATGAGGCATACATGACTCTGATACCTCTAGATAGATAGTCAAATTAAAGGTGTAAATTTTTTGTTTATTGTTAACTTCTTTCTACCTCTACCGGTGGTCTAGTGGTAAGGCTTTTGACTTGCAAACGGAAGTTCCCGGGTTTGATACCCGTACAGTTCATACTAAGTGTAAGACCTCAAATCGAACTCTTGTCTCCCGGTAGGCGCGGCACGTAAAATAATTCTCATTGAATTGAAGTCTGTCCATGGGTAAACTTTATAGCATCGTTTCTCTCAATAAGATTTGATCAATTGAGATCGAATTAAGAAAAAGATGTTCCGAATATCTTAAATATTGCGTTTGTACAATCGTATTATTTAGGATATCAGAAAATGTCAAAACCACATCTCCCGTAGTAACCCCATACAAAAAATACTCCAACATGAACATTACAAGTTTCATGAAGTACCTTTTCTTTCCTTTTTTGGCTTCTACTTCATTGTCTTCCTGACTATCATATTCGTCTCATTACAACTTTTCATCCAGTGCATAGAAAATTCAATACGCTTAATGGATGCATAGGTATGTAATACAATACTGAACAAAATTTAGACAAAATTGATTCACACCTATACTGTTTAGAACAAAATACGGAAATTAAAAAAAAAAACAAAGAACATATCGTAGAAACACTTCAAGAGTATTCAATTCCACGTGAAATCGTTATTAAAAGTACATATAGTAATTAATGGGAAAATGGCAATTGTACGATGGGCTAATTATCTTCAAGGTAATTGTTTCATGCCTAAAATACACAAGTATATTACTTGCTCAAAAGTTCACGGAATGGTCATTGTCCGTGGCTTCAGTCCACACAGAAGCTCGGATTTTCACTTGATACATCATTGAACTCTTATGTAAATGTTATACTACACTTATTATTATGAAGTTTTGTTGTTATTTGTTACGAATTGTTGTTTCATTCAGTCATGACAAAATAAAGTTTCGACTATTCCTGAATATTCGGTTTCAACCCGTACTAATATTGAGCTACCTCATTTATGTTGGATACCTAAAACCCCATTTAAGCAAAGGTACATAGTAGGATCCAACATAATGTTTTACCAAACCTTTGTCTTTACTCCTTACCAGGATATTACTGTTGTTACAGCAATTCTGTACAGTTTGCTTATTCCAGAAGTAAATCAGATGTGGATACTTAAAAATTCTAAAAACTTTTAGAACAAAGGTACACTATTCGACTAAATTCTGTAACAAAAATACGAGTTCTCTACGGTTTACACAACAATTTCACGTACTTTTTAGCATATTAGGCAACTATTTCATCACTAAAACGTGGTACCCGAAAATTTAAATATATAGTGATTGGTTACCATGATACTTATTTTATCCAACACCACTCTGATTCTGTACATAAATACACTGTAGCTGATATAAAAAAGATGCTGGAATTCTTATAAACAATATATTTATAGTGTTCGGACACTTTAAACAAAGTGTCAGCATTCCGATGGGAACCAATTATGCCCCTTTATTGGTTGACCCGTTCCTTTATTTATACGAAGCAAACTCCATTCAGAAACTGTTTAAGGAGACAGCTAGCGGTTCATTTGAAATTTATATATCGACGACGTTTTGTCTGATGACAATTTCCATACATAGTCAATGCGGTGTATTCCAATCAACTAGTGAAGATACTCAAACACACACGCTTCTAAACATTTTACTAACTATAGACACAGACAATTGAAGGCACACGATTTCGACTTTCACATCAAATTTTCCACATTTAATTAGTAAAAGTCATACATTTGGAGTTTATATTTCACAAATAATCCTATGCCAGGGCATGTTTTACATTTCATGTACATATTCTACACATGACAAATTATTAACAGGGATAGAAAACTGCGTTTGATCAACGTTTTACGGTCGGTATAATAGTCTTCTTTGCATTACTCTATTTCATTAAGTAAATAGTGGCCTTTCTTTACCAGTTGTTGAAAATTGTAAATTATACGAGGATTTGGTTACCTTTTGGATTTGACTTATTTTGTCGACAGAAGATGCGTACTCACCATGGCCCCTCTGTTGGTTTAGGTCTGTGTTTGTCCATTTGTACCAGATTTTTATCTATATATTGGACATCCTAAAGATTTATACTTTGGTATCTGAGATTCTTAATATTATTCATGATAACCGCTGGTAGAGTGTTCGACACACAAAGGGGGTATTCGGTTCGACTCTAGGTACCAAGTAATACATAAGGCTTCAATAATGTAGTATAAGTTACCAGGTCATTTAAGGGTATGGTACGGGATTATCTCTGGTCAGTAAATTCCATAGCAGTCAAGCCGAAGCCCAGGCCCGGTATCATTTTGTAATACACCTAAATCTGGTGAAGACCACCATTTAGGCTTAGATAACTTATTTTGTTTTTCATTCTTACTTTATCATTTCTGCTCATTTTGTAAAATTCTAGGAAGACCAACTTATATTTATTTATTTTTTTATTTATTTTTCAATATTTACCAGTACCATTTTATTTTCATCTTAGATATCGAGAATTAAAAATATTTTTATGTACTGTATTTCTTGATTACTATTATAAACTTAAAAATATGTTTATGAAGGCCATTCTATAACTAACTAGATCTACCGCCTTGCAGTAGCCTAAGGAAGTGAGTCTGAGAGAAGCCTAAGGTAAAAAGACAAACATTTTCCGTAGTCCAAAATGACAGTGCATTGATTCTTAAACTTATCATTCATATTATGAATAGATACAAAAGAACCTCAACCCACGGAAGTGGAATTCTGGAGGATTTTTTTCCTTTTTTGGAACTGCAGTAGATCAGGGGGTCTAACACTTTATGGCACACTTACAAAATGTGAACAACTCAGTTCTGGTCCAGGAAATCCCTAGCATGCGTATATTTAGTTTGCAGTGCACTGTAATGTAGACTGTTGTACTCTACTCAAACCAAGTACAGACAACCTCGGAACTCAGGCGCCAAACATGATTTTTCACATTATACAATACACATAATTCAAGTATTGAATTACAAACACTTGAAAACGTAATTAAGAAACAATGTTGAAATGAAATTAAACTTCCATGGGGGCAGAACAAAAAAGAACACGAAATGTCAACAACGTTCAACATCATATATTTATGTTCTGCTATATACAAGCGACAGGGTGAATATCAAACCCACAACATTATATCAGCTTTGGAATTACAGGTAACAAAACGATAAATATTTGTTTCTTCATTCTTGTTATATTTTATTTTTTCACAGCCATATATAATGCTTTATGAATTGTCGCTATTTTTTAAATATTCGTGATCTTTTTCCGATGAAGCGGGGGTTTAGGACGCCATTTTTGACTCGTATAAAGTGTGTGGTATAAGATAAATGAGAGGTATCGATATTGCCACAAAGTTGTCAAGAGTTTTTTCAGCCAATAAGAATCCGAGTTTCGATAAGAAACTTTTCAGAGGTGGGGTAATAACTTAGCCTTTGTCAAGCGCATGATAAATGAAAGTTACGGGTCTTCCAGAAGAGACTTAAAATGAAGCCCGTATCATGTCTGCTGTCAGAATGACACGCGTCAGTCCATAGTGTGCATCAAAATATGTTGCACCTCACCTTCAGCTAATAAAATTTCTATATAAATTTAAAATTGACCTATCGCCAAATGCAAACGGTACCTTTTGACAATCTTTTCCATTATGACATCACAATTAATTGACCTGTCTAACACTAATGTGATTAAGACATCACAATTGAATAACGTAAAAAAGAGTGGAGAGCTTTGTTTCAGACACTCTTGACAGGTATTTACACAGCAGTCAAGTAAAACACATCCATTGGTAAAATAAGAAAATCAACATTCGTTGAACTAACATTAACAGCGCCAATTACCCCCGCCTTTGTACAATACGAACATGTTTATGATAGTTCATTTCTGGTTAGCCGCTTTTTCCTATTAGATATGTGACAATTTTCCATAAAGTGTAAATCTAATGTTGATCATTTGTCAAGCTGATCTAAATATACAGATAAAAGTCTAAAAGTTGTCTGTATCAAGTCGGAATTCAATTTGAATATTTGAACTCATCAGAACTTACGTTTTGCCAGTCTTGCTATTATCATCATGGCTATTAATATTAGGAGAGTTTTATTTGCCGGAACGAAATGATAAAAGTTCAGGAGGAAATTATGAGAACAATTTGAAGAATCAAGATACAATGAACGAGAAAAATCCAATTAGCAGTAGAAAAGGCTTATAAAGCTCCATCAGAAAAAGACAAAGTTGTTAAACGTCAAAAAGAAATTTGTTAGCGGTAATTATTAAGACGTGCTTGTTTTTGCAATAAAGTAATGATTTTAAAACCATAATGACATGCCAATGGACACTTTTGTATAAAACAAATAATGCAATAGACAGAAATGATCAATAGTCTTTAGCATTTTGTCAATGTTTTTGAGGTATTTTTGTTTGTACAAGTACAAGTTTGGTATTATGTTTATAATGTTCACGTTGTATAAAAATACTGACAGTCACAATGTCCTAAATAAACACGTTTATCAAGATTCGATGATCGATTTTTCTATTTTTGTAAAAGAGAGAGAGAGAGAGAGAGAGAGAGAGAGAGAGAGAGAGAGAGAGAGAGAGAGAGAGAGAGAGAGAGAGAGAGAGAGAGAGAGAGAGAGCAAAACTAATGCTCAACATGATAGTCTCTGTTTATAAGACTTCATCATTTAAGATCCAATTTGAAATAGATATTTTTACTGAGTTCTGAGACAGAAAGTTGTATCACACGATGTACAAAATTATTCTAAATATATTTCCCAATCAATCTTACAGATTACTATCATTGTTTTTAAAGAGTTTAGAATTTATCCATTTAAAATTTATAGCCTAGTATAAATCAATCAGCAGGTATCGAAATGCAATGTAATTTGATTTATGTATATCCAGGGGACTCAAACGTCTCCACCAGTCGTGTCAACGACTCAGTGGCTGTATATATTAAAACATTAAAAAATATTAAAAATATCAGAAATATTCTTTTGCAAAATAGAGGCCAAAAATTTATGTTCAACTGGATCGTTTCTGTCAAAAACTTCATCAGTTGAGCTCGAATTTCTGAACTTATCTTCTATATACATCATAATAAGCACAGATATAAGTCACGATAAAATATATTGAGTGTATGATATGCAAATTATATATACTGCAAAAAATATATATATCTCAATAAAAAATTGAAGTATTTCTCTTAGAGTCTTGTGCCGAAAACTCTACACAACCAAAAGATCGATTATTGATAAGAAACCAAAACGAAAAATTAATCAATTTCAAGCTAATGCATCTCATTTTATTATATGAAAGTTTAACTTGTTCTTAGAGCACTAAATTAAACCCTGGTAATTAAAGAACTCTCTCCAGGTTCCTTAACTTCTGGTCAATTTGTTTACAGGCGGTTTAGGTAATCGTCACAAAAGACTGAAACATTTCAACAGCGTACTGCAAATTATACCTGATAATTCTGGCAAACTCCGATGCGTCGTCATTGAAACTGAGTGTTGAATTGATTGACGTAAATGGAAATCATATTACGGTACCGTATAAAAATAGTGTTGTATTCACGTGTTCATCCTTGTTTTCCAAAATGTACATGTTTACAGTTTGTCACGGTAAACGCCTATTATTTTTGTAAATAAGACACTTATGCAGTGTAAAATTGAATCGTGCAATTTTTGTACACAAAATACACTGTATATATACTGTATACATGGTTATTTTCACACCGAGTTGTTTTCGCCCTACTACCATTACAAACGGTTTCGCCTCGTTTTAAATTCGCTTGCTTAGAATTCCTATTCATAATATGATTTTATTTTATTGGGAAGTTTTAATTAACAATTTATATTTGTGTATGTCAACTTTCTGTATGATTAAGTTAATTAATTCGCTCACTGATGATGAGGGAGAAAGGGGCGAAAATTTACTTGCATACAGTATTCAAAATCAAGACTACCTTACATCTAATTGGTAGTTACTATTTCTTTGTCATAACGTAGATTATCCATATACTTAGAGTTATTGGGCTAGATGTAACAACAATATATATATACAGATTGGGTAAAATTTTGTTGTTTTTTGAAGAATTATTTTCAGAAAATTTGGCTCCAGACCTCATTTTCGAATTGATGTGATTAAATAAATCGTGATATATTGCAAGGACATAATTGAAAGACGAATGAAAATTGATAGCATGTCTAGTCCTTGTTTTTCGTTTTACTTTTTAATGTAAATTCTGTCACTGAATATCTAAATGTATCTATGAGTATCTACTGACAATCCCTATAGAGAAGTTTGTGTCACGAAAATATTGTATAACATGATGTTTACAGGGATCTCCGTGGCAAAGTGGTTAGGGCATCGCGCTTTGAACCATGAAGTACAGTAAAACCTGCTATAGCGGCCACCTCTATATAAGGATCACCTGTCTATAAAGGCCAGTTTTGAAAAGTCCCTTGACTGCATACTTTAACTAAATTGAACCTGTGTATAAGGGTCACCTGCACATAAAGGTCAATATTCTCTGGTCCCTTGGGTGGCCCCTATATACAGGTTTTACTGTATGTCATTTTTGGAACCCGTTTACTTGCGGAAGGCTGGTTGATTTTCAACCAGGTTCACTTCTCCACCATTAAAAACTTGCCCCACCATATACTGTATAGTTGCTTTTATTCGCAGAGGATTTAATTTCGCTATATCCACGATCAAAGATATCTCAGCGAAATTGAATACCCGTGAATATAATATCTTACACTTATGAAGTATAAGAAACACAATTCACAACTAATCTTGCGCGAAATTTAATACCAGTGAATAAGTTCTTTTCAGAAAAACGCGAAATTTTCTCTCCGTGAAATTAAACTAATCAATAAAAATAATTACAGTAACTCAAAAATTATTTGTGTGTGTCATAAACCAATCAATTCAAGTCACAATTAAGTTTTTCTGACTTGAGATGTGAAATTAACTTGTAGATTAACCGATACTGTAGAATCAGAATATTTCTCCATGGTTTTAATTTCGTTTATTTAGGTTTTTTTTGTTTATCATCGGAATTTAAACCATGACGAAATTTTACTAAACTACACCTAGTTAAATTAAACTTAAGGTTCTTTTACAATTAGTTTTTTTTTTTATTTTAACGAAATTATTGTCATCGAATGTGTTTTATTATTAAAACAACGAAATTTTAACCTGGCTTAATTTTCTTATACTACAGTAAGTCAAATGATAATACATTTCTTTTGATATCACTCATTTGGTGCTGGTTGTAATTATTTTATTATTATAATTGACATTAAAAACTGTGTTCAATTTATTCAGTTATATTTAGTTCGAATATCGAAATGTATTACGCCACAAACACCAATTTTTCAGTAACATGGTGGTGATCCTTTTTTTTTTTTTGGCGGAGTAGAGAAGCCGCGGTAAAGACCACCGGCCTTCTGCGAGTAGAGTGGCAAACTGACCACAAAAATCTGCTTATGTTACAGTGGAGCTAGAACTTGTGCTGACTAGAAGTGAATTCATGGTTCAACGTGCGATGCTCTTATCACTTGGCCACGATATTCAGAGATACACAGCAGGGACAAGCAAATGTTCTATAAAACCTTTATTCTATACTGCTTACAAACATACTGACAGCTGTTAAGGAGAAACTTAAGCAATACTGTACTGTTGCTTATTCCAGAAGCGGTGAAAATCAGATGTGAAAAATAAAAAAATCCAAACAACTTTAAAAACAAAACATTTCTCTAAAATCCAAAGTATCAAAACCTATGGAATTGCATTTTTTTTAACGAATGAACGGTTGTCAGGGTGCATTGATTGTCAATATGAATGCTGTTTGGGTTGCAAATAAACAGAACTGAAGGCAGTCAAAAGTACCATCTGCGGATGATTGTGTCCTCCTTTTTGGAAGAATGTAGGGTGAAGATGACTGTTTATCCGTTCATTGAACATTTTGTTTGTTTGTTTGTTTGTTTATTGTTGTTTAACGTCTCACTCAAGAATCTTTCACTCATATGGATACGTCACCAAATGCTGGTGAAAGGCTTCAAATTTTGGCCTTATGCTCGGAACTTACAACCATTGAGCAGTGAGGGTTCTTTAACGTGCCAACACCTACTGCGATACGGCCGCCTCCTGACCTGTTGATCTTTAATCCGTTACTGATGGCTGATGATCAATGGCTATGAATTCAAATATATCCAGTAATTGTTGGCATGACTGCCATGTATAAGTTTAGAATATCAACTTTTTGTAAATTTGAATTATTACAGAAGATAAACTATTCGACGTGAATCCCCTACTGGAGACCAACCTTACATAGGGGTACATATGGCTCACATTGGTTTGTATCCCGTTCTACCGACTTTCACTGTTCACCGTCACCGTCTAGTCAATATTGTCAAAAATTGTCCTACGCATGAAACATGGCAAGTTGCTATTTTTGAAAATTTGCCCTTTGACTCTCATATCGTTGCGAATCATCAGCGGCTAAAATTCTGCCATATCGGCCGCCATTTTGGATTTCACTATGATTCAATTACTCTACAATATAATGAATATTTTTAGCGTATTCTTTGACCCAGAAAACATGTGGTTAGACACTAACTAGATCCTAGATCGAACACTGTGGAAGTTATAGGAGATTACGTGATGTGACGGCCATCTTGGACGCCATCTTGAATTTCTCTTGAAATCTAGAAAAAAAATAACAGTTCCCGGTTCAACCATACTTCTGTCGGACTATTCCTGAATCTGCCACTAACGTTCATTTTCCTCATGTCATTTTTCCTATAAGGTCAGCTTAGTCAGTAATAATTGAGCTTTATAGTGACCTACCCCTGCCTCCTGTCCCTTTTTTTCTTTAGGTTGGTTTACTCAGTAACAAGTTAGCTTTGAAGTGATCTACCCTAGCATCATGTCTTTATTCAGAAAGTCGGGTTTATCAGTAATAATTGAGCTGTATAGTGACCTACTCCAACCTCATGTCATTTTACTATAAAGTATCAATACAAAAGTACAGTTACGTAAATGACTTTTTTCTACATTGGTGTAAGTCCATAGAATAGATCGAAATATATGTCACCTCTTGTGACAATTCTACAGATAAAAAAATATTTTAAGGTATATACAACGATAAGAAAACTAACAAACAATGTAGCCTGTCATGAATTCGGATAATTCATGCTTTGATCTAGTTTTTGACAACTTTTTCTGGCAAGAGTTGTTTTTTCTTTATAGGCCTGCCTATATACATAAATATCTTAATCTTTATTGCATTCTTTGAAGTAACCGATCTTCATTACGGTTAGATGTTTAATTGTACAGAAAAAATTAACTAACTTCCCAGAAATATTTCAAGAGCAATATTTAATTTTACTTTATCATTTTAGCTTTCCCGATCTGGGAGATTTCAGTCAATAAACTAATTGAAAATTATGATTTACGTAAATATTTAATTCAAGTAAATTCTGTTATCATTTCTGACACAAATATTCTATGACATTCATTTTTTTGTTTCTGTCCCTTTTTTACATATATATTTTTTCGAACATGAATATATTTTATTGCACATAAATATTTTGTATTGCAAATAAGAATACAAATATAAAATATTGCACATATATTTTCAATTACTAAATACAAATGTAAAATTTTGAACACAGATATAAAATTATCGAATATTGCAACATTTGACACGCCATACATATCTTTGCCACATACTTATAAATAAAAAATGAAATATGAAAATAATCATTTTTTACGAAAAACGTTCCATATTTTCTCCTGTAGTAAATGTTTGTTCTTTTTTTAGCACTTGCATATGGCGTTTATGTCTCAAAAATGAAAAAAATCGATAGATTGCGTGCAACCCACGATCATTTCATTTTGTAATAGGATGTAACCACAGGGATCTAACAAATGAAGCTGAAAGTCAGATATTGCTGTAAGTTCCGACATAATTACTTTTTTCCATTACGGTGTTTCAACGTGTAAATGTAAAATTACTTGTTCAACAATGTTTGCTGAGCCTTTAAAAATTTATGAGACCTTGGTTGTGCCTCCGTATCTAACTATGGACATATGGCGGAATATTATTATTCCTCTAAGCTAACTTATCTCAACTGTGAATATCCCAGAAGTCCATGTCTGTCTACTAATCATAGTAATTGCATTTTGAATATGAAAGGGTCGCCTCCGTGGCTGAGTGGTTAGAGCATTGAGCTTAAAATCACAAGGCCTCTCACCTCTGGTTCGAATCCCGCTAGGGTCATTTCGAATTAAGTGGGAAAGTTTGCCAGTTTTCTTGCGGAAGGTCGGTGGTCTTTACTCGGGTAACCGGGGTTTCTCCTCCACCAATAAAAACTGGACGCCATCATATGACTGAAAGATTATTGAGTATGGCGTAAAACAAAAAATCAAATCAAAATCAAAAATATTAAAGGGTTTCGCTATGCTTAATACATTTGTAGTAATATATACTTTTACTTTGTAGACAAACTACTCACATCATATTTCTTTACTTTCCCGGAGTGTTTTGTTCTTTCGTTTTGTTTTTAATGACCATCGGCGATATATTTATTACTTTTATGTTCACACCAGAAACTTCCATCGTTCTCAGCAGAAATTGTATCTGTAGCACAATTAATTTCCATAAACCAATCACCTTATTCGGTTGTATAGTATAGAACCTACTTTTAAATTCGTCCTGTGAGGATAGTTGGATTTTGTTTTGTGTATGACCTGTCACGGAAAAACGCACGAACGATCCAACAAACGATTGATGATCTAAGTGGCGTGTGCTATACGTGCTGCATGATATATGACCATGCCACGCTACAGTACAATTAGTTTATTGATAACATCTAATTCTCTAAACAAATCATCAATATAGAAAAAAAGTTTTCCATTAAATTTTAACCACAGACAAAACCCGACACGTTTCATGACTTGTATTCCATTATTAATACAATACCTACACAGTGAAATCCCGACTAAAGAAGAACAAAATACAAATTTTGTTACATTTCGGTCCTTTTGAAAAAATGTTTAAAATTTAAAGACTGATACAATCAGAAGTTAACTAGTTTGATGGATAAGAAATTAACAACAGTAGAAGCAGCAACAAAAAAACGAGGTCCAATGTCACAGTAGGTGTCGGCACGTTAAAGAACCCTCACTGCTCAATGGTCGTATGTGCCGAGCATAGGCCAAAATTTGAAGCCTTTCACCGGCATTTGGTGACGTCTCCATATGAGTGTATGAGTGAAATATTCTTGAGTGGGACGTTAAACAACAATATCTATCTTGATATGTTGAAACGATCATCCATAGTTAAACAACAATGGAAGAATATGTATCAATACCGAATAGAATATTCGGGGAAAATGTTCCAAGTTTATTAGAATACGACAACTTAGATATAACCATGGTCTCAACATGAAGAACATTTCCGAATCAATAACGGAATGAAAACAGGTGTCCGGAAGGCATCAGTATCCCCTATTATCACGCTACACCCATTGTACATGTTCCATGGAAACACCTCGAGTTCAGGGGAATTGTCAAGCTCGGTGAAAATGTCATCAGTCAGTTTAATGTCTTAAATTAGCAAAAGCAGCAACAGCGACAATAGAAAAGCAGCAACAGCGACAATAGAAAAGCAACATCTTTATGCGCTAAGCTTAAGTGGCATCACATTCTGTGACCTGGACAAAACCGAAAATTATTTACTCCATCTTGTGGCAAATAGATGTTAACCATAATATTGTTCAGCGATACCAATTGACGTAACCAAAACTTGATAGTTTAATAGAGGGCAGTGTTTTTCTTTAGAAATTTACTACTGACTGTAAATGTCATTTAAACTAGAGCTGTCATTTATTTTGACGTGGTGTAAACCAATTAAATTGCATTCATCACTCCCAGTGTTACTATAAAAGTTTGGTTCCTTTAAAAGAAAAACCATAAAACCATCTTGGAAAATCCCCGATAAAACGTCCTGTAGACGTCTGATTTGATCTTATCTTTTTTCACACACATAGCTACAAATTCAGTATGTCTGTCATCCCAACTCATTTACATAATTGTGGCGAGTTAAGGTCATTTTATGATTACTCTGCAAAGGATCTACTGGACTATTGTCTGTTGCAAGGATTATTCTGATCACATCTTGAAATGCATGGGAATCCAAAAATCAATTTCAAAGTGCTTTTGGTAACGGAGGTTAATTGGTATGTTTGTTATCAGATAAACGACCGACAATTTAAGTGAACTGATTGAAACAGTTGTACGTGCATGCAAGTACTGTCAATATATACATACTTCATGTGATGAAATGGAGTAAGAGTGGTCGAACTGTATATTTCAAACTCGAATATTTTGAAATCCCTAATATTTTAAATATTCCCAAGAGTATTGTATAATCCTTTACCCGGTTGTAAAGTAAACAATGACACATGGTCTACACCTGTCTGAAACTCATGTCCAATAGGTGTTGATAAGTTAATTAAATAGTCACTAATTATATTTGTGAATAACGATATCATATATATATATATAGTATATGTATATAAATGTATGCTTTATATATTACATAACAATACGCTGTCATATTAAACCTCCTAATTGTTTCAACAAATGACGTATAATTAATTCACTAGCAATGGTTTCCATTTTGCATTGCTCTGTGAACAGTCCGTTATTAAGCAAAACGAGATGCTCTTTTAATAACAAGGAGAGAAAATGCAAGTGTACATTCTATCTTCAACTGTCAATTACCATGACAGCAGCTGTCACTATAAACGAATTCTATCCCTTCTAGATATATTCCGGAATAACCTTTTCCGACATACATCGTTTCGCAACGGCATTTAAAAGGAAATTGTCGTCGTATGCACGAGAAACAGTTTCCTTTAAACGTCTAATCCTGAATCCTGAGACAAATAGTGCGGACAAGTCATAAGTCATTATCATGTCCCGATTTAGATCGGATGATTTCCAGATTATATAAGTAAGTGACAACATCTCTGATTCCCAAGCAAAATGCTAGGGTTATTTGGATGCGAATTTAGCACATATCTGAATTAATAAAAATACCAGAAAAAAGAATTCGCCGATAATGATGCACACAAAAGGCGCAAAAAGATATTTCTGGCCACCCAATTTCAAGAGGTACAGAATATTTTCTAATACTAGGGATATTAATCACTATATAGTCATATTGATCCCATCCATACACAGACTTCCTGCTCAGAGAGTAATACAGAGTTTCACAAACTTCGTAGAATACTTTATGCTCGTTCTAAAAATTATTTAGCAATTCTTCACAATCCATATAATCACCTTATAGTTATTTGGCTTTCACCGCCTCAGACCCTGAACCCCTTTTGTTACATGATTCTAAGCTTATCCTCTTCCTGACAATTTCAGCACTTAGATGATTAGAAAATATTGCTGTATATTTTATGAAAAAAAACAACAACAAAGGATTCCTCGAAAAAAGGGTTTGTGAGACAATATATAAACCAGATAAAACAAAATTGAACACCCATGGACCTCTGACAATAATCCAGAGGTGGGATCAACTACCATGGAAGAATAGTGATGCCTTTTATACCAGTAACACCTGTCTTGAGTCCAAAGTTAACCCCCCAAAAATGATTGAAGGATGAACCCTCGTCAAAACCGGCAAAGACGATTCAGAAACCACGTACTGTTTTCCTATAACTGGATTTAATTTGATAGTAAACTGCCAGTTTATGAAAACATATTTGCTTCCATCCTTGTAATGAGTCTCGATTTCGATTTATCGATTACATAACGCCTAGAAAACCCTCGATCAACCCCTAGTCAGTTTCTTTAATCAAGCAAAGTTAATAAATTCTCAAGCTTAATAAAAACTCTGTTTCTTGTTAATAGAAGCCATAGGGCTGGCACTGGAAACCTCGTGCATTTTTAAATTACGTATCTTAAATTAAATAGAATCCAATCTTTGCACATAATATCACACACCAGCCCTCAGCAGAATCGCGAACACCGATAAGCCAACGTCTTGTTTTAACGAGGTAAACCGGTATATTTATGTATTATTTTTTTTAAAATGATGAAACCATCCTTTGTGTTTTGGTTGGTTTAGTTGTACTATTCTACAGTTTAGTCCCGTTACACTATTGAGTAGATGAATTAATTTTAGCTATTTCACTGCCGAGTTGTCATCTGAACTAAAATAAGAAAACAAAATCAGTTTAACCTTCAAACAAATCAATTGCTGTAATATTTTCCACAAGAATTATATATGGGAATGTCAATTCTTAAATCCCCTTTGATGATTTTAATAAATCCATGTTGAGTTTAAAGGTACATATTCAAATTCATTGTCATGTTCTCGTTTAATCCTTTAATCACATTACTCGCCTGAATTTCCTGGTTAGCATGTGAACAACGCTGTTTGCGACATACATACTTGTAACTGTGACAGCACGAAACGAAATATATGAATATCAAGAATTTCAGATACCAAAGTATAAATCAATAGAATGTCCAGGACATAGATACAAATCCGGTAAAAATGGACAAACACGGACCTCTGGAAACCAAGAGGTGGGATGAGGTGCCATGGAGGAGTAAGCATCCCCTGTCGACCGGTGTCCACAGTCAAGTCCAATGAAACACGTGAGGAGTGTAATCCTCGTCACAATTGGCACAGACGTCTCAACAACCGTCACAACATTTCACGCAGAGTAGTCGCAAACAAGACTATAATACCGACAGTAAAATTTGCGGAACGTTGACATTAAACGTGGTTTTCGATATCCCTGTGTCAATAATTTGTCAGTGAGTAGTTTACCTCTGTATATGAAAAGAAACCTTCCATTCCTACTTTGACAATAAATCCCCTTTCACTTCTTTCATACCTACCTAGTAGTATTTTTCTGCAAACTTTTCTATTGTTTAATTTGCTATTCTTCAAATAAATTTACAGCCCATTTGGATTTTGCTTGTTTTCTGGGCAAATCTGGATTTCGTACTGGTATCGTTTTCTTTTATATGAAAAATCTCAGATACCAAATTATAAATACTATGGATGTGATGGGATCAGGTGCCATAAAGGAATAAGCATCCCCCTGTCGACCGGTCATACCCGCTGTGAGTCCAAAGTCAAGTCTAAATGAAATACGTGGGAAACGAATACTCGTCACAATTGGAACAGACATCTAAACAACTGCCATTGAACAGGTAACTCAGCATTTCACTTAGTGAAACAGGGTACTCGCAAACAAGACTATTATGCCGACCGTAAAATTTGCGGAACGTTGACATCAAACGCGGTTTTCGATATCCCTGTGTCAATACTTCGTCAGTGAGTAGTTTACAGCTATGTATTAAATCTTCATATGTTGAAAAGGCACTGGCATATCGGATCATTTGTGAAATATAAACTCCATATTTGGATGACTGTCGGATATTACTACTTAAATGTAGAAAATTTACGACAGGAAATTCGAAATCGTAGCGTTTGTCGTATAACTTAATTGCCAATTTCCCGTCTGCGCCTATAGTAAGTAAAATGTCTAAGTATGAAGCGTGTGTGCTTGATTCTGTTGTATCTTTAATTTCCAGTTCGCCGGGATATATCGCATTGGCGTTCATGAATATTGTCATATCTAAATGTCAAATTAAAGGGCATCGCTATTTTTATCTTTTTATTCAGCAGTTTCTGAATGAAGTCTGCAACATAAAAATAAAGGAAAAGGTCAGCCAATAAAGGAGCACAACTGGTTGTCATAGGAATGCCGACATTATGTTGGAAGACCACGTCTCCAAACATTATAAATAGTTTGTCTATTAGAAATTCCAGCATCATTTTTATATTAACTTTAATGTATTTATCTGTAGAATCAGAGTGGTGTTGGACAAAATAAGTATCACGATAACAAATCACTAGGTAAATAAATTTCCGGGTACCGCTTTTAGTGAAAAAAGTGGTCTATGATGCTAAAAAGTCTCTCTTTTAATCTTTTATGTGGAATTGTTGTGTAAAGTGTAGAGAAGTCGTATGTTTTGATACTGTGAATCTGAGAAAAAATGTTTGCCTTCAATTGTTCTAAAAGTTGTTCAGAATTTTTTAGTATCCACATCTAATTTACACCGCTTCTGGAACTGTTCATTACTGCTGAATGTTTTCCTTAACGGCTGTTAGTATCTTGGTAAGGAGTAAAGATAAAGGTTTAGTAGCACATTTGCTGGCTCCTGCTATGTACCTCTGCTTACATGGAGTTTTGTGAAGTTTAGGTATCCAATATAAATATGGTAGCTCAAAATCAGTATCGGTTGTAGGTACATAAAAAAAACGTAATGCGGACACGTGATTTTGAAGGATCTCGTCCTTTGAAAGTGGGCTACTTGTGTATGTAGGATTGTGTCATTGCAGCTTTTTTACACATTTTCATTTTTTATTTTGAATTTTTTTTTTCGCCAAACTGAATATTTTTTGTTCGGTTATATAGTGGAGACCAGTTTTAATGATTGTAAAAAGAACAAAGTTACAATGTATCCGGGAAGAGACCACCGACCGTCCGCAAAAAATACACATTTTATGATAAGTTCAAAATGTTATTATTATCAATAAACAAGTCAATGACATTTTGTTATTGTCTCCCACATTCCAAAACATTCAATGCATATTTTCCAAAAATATTCTCATACATATTCTCATAAACACTATTTCAATTAATTCAGATAATGGAGTAAGACAAGCAAAATGTTTCGTTCTTATTTGAAATATAAACAACGAATTGATCATCAGAAAGCATGTTCTATTGATTTATCTATAGGTCATCAGAATTATAACTGTTACGCCTACACAATCTAAACAATAAAATCTGCGAATACAGACGACAGACATTTGTAAACCATTGTACAATGTCAGTAATGAATCTCTTTCTCTGATGTTTGTTTTGAATTTCTTGTCTCAAAATGGGTAACTCTTCATCAATGATAAAGCTTTGTGAACAGCAATTATATATTAAATACTGTAAACATAATACCAAAGTTATAATGCTCAAGACGATCTTTGCTGTCATTTAGACTTCATCACCTGAGCTTTTAAATAGATTTTCTAAAGGCAAAGTGGTATTATACAAGGTCAAATAATAAATATAAATTCATAGCCACTGTAAAAAAGATGATATTATTAACAATACCAAAGTTATAGTTTTAGAAATTATGCCATAACAAATGCTCAAGACGATTGTTTCTTCCAAATAAGACGATTGTATGATATCTAATACTGTCTAATGTATATTTTTAAACATGCATGAGCTGCGATTATTTTTCACAAAAAATACTAATTACAATAACAAAAAAGAGATATACACAGACAAAAATTCTTAAATTTCTATATATTTTGTAAAAATTGCTTGAGAAACCCAGTTTACCAATTATTCATTTGTAATTAATTTATTTCATACTTACTACTTATATATGCATACCACACTCGCCCTGCGAGGTTTTTATTTTGTATAGCTCTTATTTCTTATTGTACAAATACATAAGTAAAAGTACAATTAGGTACAGTTAATGCCTCTTTAATATTAATTGATTTCATTATACACAAGTAATAAGTACTTATACTTATTATACTTATAAATTTCAGTATAAAAATTTTAGTATACATTTGTATAGCAGTTTTTCCTCTTGAAAATGATTGTAAAAAGAACAAAGTTTGTATCCGGGAAGAGACCCACCGTCCGCAAAAAATACACATTTTATGATAAGTTCAAAATGTTATTATTATCAATGAACAAGTCAATGACATTTTGTTATTGTCTCTCACATTCCAAAAAATTCAATGCATATTTTCCAAAAATATTCTCATACATATTCTCATAAACACTATTTCAATTAATTCAGATAATGGAGTAAGACAAGCAAAATGTTTCGTTTTCGTTCTTATTTGAAATATAAACAACGAATTGATCATCAGAAAGCATGCTCTATTGATTCATCTATAGGTCATCAGACTTATAACTGTTACGCCTACACCATCTAAACAAATGCGAATACAGACGACAGACATTTGTAAACCATTGTACAATGTCAGTAATGAATCTCTTTCTCTGATGTTTGTTTTGATTTTCTTGTCTCAAAATGGGTAACTCTTCATCAATGATAAAGCTTTGTGAACAGCAATTATATATTTAAATACTGTAAACATAATACCTTATAATGCTCAAGACGATCTTTTCTGTCATTTAGACTTCATCACCTGAGCTTTTAAATAGATTTTCTAAAGTCAAAGTGGTATTATACAAGGTCAAATAATAAATATAAATTCATAGCCACTGTAAAAAAGATGATATTATTAACAATACCAAAGTTATAGTTTTAGAAATTATGCCATAACAAATGCTCAAGACGATTGTTTCTTCCAAATAAACCTTAATATTATGTTATGATATCATAATAATACTGTCTAATGTATATTTTTAAACATGCATGAGCTGCGATTATTTTTCACAAAAAATACTAATTACAATAACAAAAAAGAGATATACACAGACAAAAATTCTTAAATTTCTATATATTTTGTGAAAATTGCTTGAGAAACCCAGTTTACCAATTATTCATTTGTAATTAATTTATTTCATACTTACTACTTATATATGCATACCACACTCGCCCTGACCATATCTTCTAAATATATAGAAATATAGGTTTTTATGCCTTGTATAGCTCTTATTTCTTATTGTACATCAAATACATGTAGTAAAAGTAGACAAAGTTGAAATATATTTTAGGTACAGTTAATGCCTCTTTAATATTAATTGCATTTCATTATACTTATTACAAGTAATAAGTACTTATACTTATTATACTTATACTCATTTCAGCATAAAATTTTAGTATACATTTGTATAGCAGTTTTTCCTCTTATCTTTTCGTAATTTTCACAATATATATATATAATAAGTTATTCTTGACTTTATATATCCATCTATATATATATATATATATATATATATATATATATATATATGTATATATAAAGTCAAGAATAACTTATTCATACGCATTTATACCAAAGATTATATTAGCCACCGCCACATGGGTTCCCATGCTGGTTAAATCATATTTGTCTGGAGATGTTTCTGCAATTGCAATTCACATTATTTACCGACATAGGCACCCACACAATAGCTTTTAATTACAAAAGACTATTATACAGCAAAGTATTATTGTAAAAGCAAACTGTAACGAACGTCTCCTAAACCATCCTATCTCACCAAGCAACCCAGTCCATCTAGGTGATCAGACAAACTTCAGTGTTAAATGATTGAATGTAATAATAATTCAGTATTGTGTCTTAAACATAAAAAACACATGTTTCCACCCCTTTGGATCCTCATTGAAAGCATTGAATTCCACATAGATTGCATAGTTCTGACACAAATGCCCAGTGTTACATATTTACATATAATGATAAATCATTAAACATAGAAAACTCAAGTTTAACAACCAGAAATTAGCTTATTTTGAAAATATGTTTCCACCCCTTTGAAACCACTTTGAAAGCCGAAGATCTCACATAGATACACAAGGGTCATAATACCTATGTTTACATGACTACATCTAAGAATGATTGGTTATTCTTACTTAGATAGAGGAAAAACTCTGAGACCTAGAGACCCCGCTGAACCTCTCCTTGTGGACACGAGAAAAAAATGAAATCCAAGTTGCACATCTAGATATGCAGCCAAGTTCTGAAGTCACGACTTACGGTTTTCGAGAAACGCTGCTGACACTTTACGACCGACGAAAGAAAGAAAAGAAGAGGAAATGAAACACAGCAAAACAATAAGTCAATAAACGTCGTATGCGAGATTTGATATCAAATGTAATTCAAAACTTCAGTTAATATGAAATATAACAAATGTAGGAAAAGTATAGGATGAAAATATTTACTAATAAACTATATATATATATATATATATCATTCAGAAGCACTCAATATGCCACAGTTTTCCTACTTAACACTTTAATACCAATAGATAGTTCTTGTATGAATTCCATAGAAAATTGAATTCCCACTTGACTTTTCAGTTCCTCTACTTATGTGGGATAATGTCTTCCATAATCATCTATTTGATAGAACAAGCCGGAAAATGTTATTCGTAAATTATACTAGATACAACCAGAGGAGATCTGCATAGTTCTAGCAACCGACTCACATTTAATTATATATGCATACCGTGTATGTTCAAGACGTATGCTACGTTTATTCTAAGAGTATATCTGAAAACAAAATTAGCAAACCAGACAACAGTTTTTAAGTAAGAGTTTTTTTCATTTCTGCATTAGTTGCAGATGACATTGTTATTGTCTAATATCTAAATGTTATTAAACATTTCAGATACCAGTATCAGTACCAGTATAAATCTGATATTTGGGTTTCATAGGTTTGTGTATTATGAATATTGATTTTAGTAAAAGATTTAGACCATTTTCTGAAAGCAAAAGTTGTTTTGGAAAAAGTTTGAAAATCTTTAGAAAAATGACAGCAATAAGATCTATTTGGGTATTGTACTTGGTAAGAATAACACATGTACTTAAAATTTAGTATAATGTAATTTGTATTTATGGTCGATTTGTTCCCTTTAAAGTTGTCGATAAAAGTCTGGTCAGGGTTGGGGGTTCATACAGCATTATATTATATCCCTACTTTCGTTTTCCATTTACTTAGCAATTGATAAAAAGTTGCAATATCCTACCATATACGACCGGGACCGGTTTTAAGGTTCCGGAACTACTTTTATGTTATATTCATACGCGCTAACACGATGCCACATTACGCAAATTTTGGATGTTGTTGTGGTTTGTAACGAATTTGATAAAATATTCTGCATTCTGATCATTATATCATTGATAAGGGTATATGATAAAAATGTTGTTAAGTATATATGTTGAAATATTTACGTTCTCGTTCTTGCCGCGCCAAGAACTCCGGCCAGATATGTCAATATATACTTTCAATAGCCTATACGTCTCTTAATATAGGCATCGAATACTTCAGCAGTGTCTAGTACATTACATATACGTAAATAGTAAATATAAAAGTAAATATGTCCGAAAACAAAACCTATCACCAAATGCTCTAAATCGACCGTTTTATTTCAATTTAGAGAAAAGAAGAAAGTACAAACTATTTCAAAAATGTCGTTATTGATTAAGTTTAGACATAATAATTATTCTAATTATCTAGTGTACTAATTGACAATTATAACAAACATTATTAACGTGAATATGACAATTTTTGGATGTCTTATACAGATTGTATATATTCAAAATTTACCATTGATTCTAGTCCACTGGCAAAGAAGATGTATATAGTGTTCATGTAAATCAGGTGCTTATGATATTCTGTGGCTAGGCAAAAGATTATCATATTCTTTGTTTTGCTGGGAAATCGATTGACTCTGAGTCATAAACAACGTCCAAACACATAAATAATTCACAATTCACTACACTTACTATTGAAAACAAATGTGATTCTGAATTTGTACAGCTTCATACGTAACAACATTCTGATGACGTCATTGTTAACATTTTTTGTCTGCTGTGTATATTTGTTATGTATCAACCTGATAAATAAACGCCGCCCTGTACATCATCAGAAATTCCGCTTGATGTTAGAAAGAAAATGATAGAAGCTTACACAATATAAAAATCTCAGATACCAAAGTATAAATCAATAGGATGTCCAGGACATAGATACAAATCCGGTAAAAATGGACAAACACGGACCTCTGGAAACCAAGAGGTGGGATCAGGTGCCATGCAGGAGTAAGCATCCCCTGTCGACCGGTCACACCCGCCGTGAGTCCACAGTCAAGTCCAATGAAACACGTGAGGAGTGTATCCTCGTCACAATTGGTACAGACGTCTCAACAACCGCCAACGAAAAGGCAACTCAACATTTCACTTAGTGAAACAGAGTAGTCGCGAACAAGACTATTATACCGACCATAAAATTTGCGGAACGTTGACATTAAAGGCGGTTTTCGATATCCCTGTGTCAATAATTTGTCAGTGAGTAGTTTACCTCTGTATATGAAATCTTCATATGTTGTGCACGCCCTGGCATATCGGATCATTTGTGAAATATATAAACTCCATATGCGGGTGACTGAGGGATATTACTACTTAAATGTGGAAAATTGACGATGGGAAAGCCGAAATCGTTGCGTTTATCGTAAAGCTTAGTTGCTAATTTCCCGTCTGTGTTTATATTAAGTAAAATGTCTAAGTATGAAGCGTGTGTACTTGATTCTGTTGTATCTTTAATTTCTAGTTCGCTGGGATATATCGCATTGACATATGTATGAAAATTGTCATTATTAATTGACAAAACGTCGTCGATATATCTAAATGTCAAATTAAAGGACACCGCTAACTTTTTCTTCTTTTGATTCAGCAGTTTCTGAATGAAGTCTGCTTCGTATGAATAAAGGAACAGGTCGGCCAATAAAGGAGCACAATTGGTTCCCATAGGAATGCCGACAGTTTGTTGAAAGACCACGTCTCCGAACATTACAAATATATTGTCTATTAGAAATTCCAGCATGTTTTTTATATCAACTTCAGTATACTTATGTGTAGAATCAGAGTGGTGTTTGACGAAATAAGTATCCTGATAGCCAATCACTAGATATTTAAATTTTCGGGTACCACCTTTAGTGAAAAAGCAGTTGTCGATGATGCTAAAAAGTCTTTCTTTTAATTTTTTATGTGGAATAGTAGTGTAAAGAGTTGAGAAATCATAAGTTTTGATACTGTGAATTCGAGAAAAATTGTGTGCCTTCAAATTTTCTAAAAGCTGTTTAGAATTTTTAAGTATCCACATCTGATTTACACCGCTTCTGGAATAAGCAACTGTACAGTATTTTTGAAGTTTCTCCTTAACAGCTGTCAATATCTTGGTAAGGAGAGTAAAGATAAAAGGTTTGGTAGAACATTTGCTGGATCCTGCTATGTATCTTTGCTTATATGGGTTTTTATGAAGTTTAGGTATCCAGTATAAATGTGGTAGCTCGAAATCGGTCTCCGTTGTAGGTATATCAAATGAGTGTAATACGGACACGTGATTTTGAAGGATCTCGTCCTTTGAAAGTGAGCTACGTGTGTATGTAGGATTTCCAGAATTCGTATCAAACCCAAGTTCTTCTAATAAACAATTATAGTAATGTGCCTTACAAATAAAAACTATATTATTTGAGGCTTTGTCTGCTGATACCAGTACATATTGGTCATGTAACCTATCCAGTTCAGTTACTACTTCTGGATCATTAAATACAGAGGGATAACGTGTTTTCATAGTCCCTTAAAGTTTTCGAATACGAGATTTTATCAACCATCGTATGGCTTTCAGCCATTCAGACAAAGTGTCTGGTTCTACGTCTTGATGTTTGGCCCATCGTCTGGCATAATCTTCGACAGAATCCATAACTAAACTGAAATTCTGACGCCAATTAAAGGAACGGCTTCCCCGGTATTTACGGCCCCTTAAAATAAGATTTTTGAGGCTTTCATTTTTCAACAATAGAAACGTCGCCGGTAATGACATGCCCGATAGTATTGTATTTGAAAGGAGATGAAGCACATGAACATGTGACAGTGTTGTGTAGAAGATGGTTGATGTCTAGGCACTGCAAAACCTGTTTGTAATTGAATAGCTTGGATGCGATGCTAGGTGTATAGCTATATGAAATGCAAGGTGTGCTCTTCAGTTTAAAATATGGTGGAATACAGGACTGAACTTTTTTGTGATTTAGAACATTGCCAATGTTTAAAGCGTCTATGCCTTTATTTGTAAATTAAAGTTTAAGGAAAAAGACGTTTCTGTTTAGAACAGTCATCGTTTGTAACGCGTGCAGGCTTAAACAGCCTGTGATAAGCGATGTCCATTATAATGGAGTTCAGTATGTATTCTGGGGTTGAAGAATCCATGTAGGGTTCATTCTTGCTTCTTGAAAAAGTTTATTGAGATTTGTAAAAGGAACAGAATAAAGTTTGCTGCGGATGTGATGAAGACCCCTTTTTTTTGTTAACGTAAGGTAAAAGAGATGAAAAAGTGACATCATGTATGTAGGGTCGGTTGTATGAACGATGTCCGTGACTTCGTTTACGTCTTACGTTAGAATTTAAAAGTTCCATCACATTAACACCATTACACAGTGGGCTTGATAGATTGCCTACACTTTGGATATTATCGTTACATCCATAGGGATATGCAGTGCCAAGTTGTTTAATCCAAAATTCTTCACGTTGTCTACGGAAGGGGGTACTCAAGGTGGGATTGTTTGTTGGTCCAGTGGTATATTTTTTCAATTATACGCACTCTCATAGACAAGATGGAATGGTCAGGAGAGTTGAAATGTCGATAGAGTATCTGGTTACCCCCATTATTAATTTCGAATCGATGGCCAGATACTCTTTTATTTAAGGGCCCCTTAGTTTCGCCAACATAAATCAAACCACACAAGGTACACTCAATGCCGTAAACAACGTTGGATGATTTGCAGTCTAGATGATCCCAGCTTCTGGTGTTGTAATGCTTATTTGTCAGATTGCTAGTGAACACTTGATCAGTTATTAGTATATGACATGTTTTACAATTTTTTGACAGAACATTTAGAAATTGTTGGTATATTATTTGAAAATGAACTATCAAAAATGTCGTCAAGTGGAATCTGACAATTTTTTTATTGGAACATAAGCGTTATTATGTTTATACCATAATTGGTCATCTTTGGGACTGTACAAATGTTAAATTTTTAATGTCCCGAAGGACAACCCGAGGAGCACCAAACAATCTCTGCGAGTCTGTGCTCCCGATAGACTTCACAGAAGGACACCTTTTTATACTGGGCGCCGTGTCATCCAGTATGCAATTTTTTGGTACTTCTTTATCCATTAAATGTATATGTACCGAGTGACAAGTATCCTCGGGGACAATATGTCCACCAGCAGTGATACATACTCGGTGGTAAAAATATAAAAATCTCAGATACCAAAGTATAAATCAATAGGATGTCCAGGGACATAGATACAAATCCGGTAAAAATGGACAAAACACGGACCTCTGGAAACCAAGAGGTGGGATCAGGTGCCATGCAGGAGTAAGCATCCCCTGTCGACCGGTCACACCCGCCGTGAGTCCACAGTCAAGTCCAATGAAACACGTGAGGAGTGTATCCTCGTCACAATTGGTACAGACGTCTCAACAACCGCCAACGAAAAGGCAACTCAACATTTCACTTAGTGAAACAGAGTAGTCGCAAACAAGACTATTATACCGACCATAAAATTTGCGGAACATTGACAACGGATGGACATAAGGCTGAAATCAAGGGTGAATATTGGGAACACTTCGAACAACAATTTCAAGTGTTATAAATACGTTCAGACACATGGAAGTGTAGAAAATACACGTCGATCTGAAAGTAAACGAACATTTTCTGTGCATATTGCGTGTGACTTTCAAGACTGATGAAAAGTAATAGTAGGGGACTCTGGAAGAAATTTTAAAAAATCATAAATGAGAAAAAGGCGTCAAATTTCTGTTTCGAGACTATTAGGAGAAAATTATTTAAAATGGGTTACCACGCACGGATAAAAAAGACGATGGTGTTGCGACAGTGTTGTAGAAAAAAAATCAACTGAAATGGCTCAAGGAACGAAAAAATTGGAATTTGAAGTTGTAACTGGAAAATAGTGTACTTGATGATGAATGTCTGGTAGTCACTGGTAATTATAATCGCGTAGATGCCTGGCGGAAGGCGAACGACATATTGTGTATGCGTCATTAAGAAGCAACCTTTCAAGTATAATATGGGGCCATATATTTTTTAATGGTTTTGCAACTTTGACCACTGGAAATGACAGTATAAATTAACTAAAACATATTGACATACTGAAAAATGGCTTCTGGCCCGTTATCGCATGTAAATACATCCCGAATGCTGAGTGCCTATAAGCACGAAATTAAGATAAACACTACATTGTGACCAGCACAGTCTCCATATACTAATATTATTGTGAATGTTTGGTTGAAACTGAAAATAAATTTGAAGTCTGTAAAAAACAACATCACATCTCGTGAACAGTTGATTGCAGAAGTGGCAAGTGTGTGACAAAACAGTGTTAAGTAAAATTGAAGAAGTACAATTCAATAATCAAAACTCATGTCCGTTATAACACGACGAATAAGATGTGCAAATGGTCTCAACATGAAAAACAATTACGAATCCCAACCGGGATAAGACCAGGTGTCCGGAAGGAGTCAGCATTTTCTGCTGGCATGCCACACCCGTCGCAAATGTTCCATGGAAACCTTTCTAGTTCGATGAACGGGTCAAATTCGATAAAAAGGTCAAGTTTGGTGATGAGGTCAAGTTCGCTGAAAAGCATGATTGGTAAAACGAAGTCACCCTCTATGGCCATGATCTAAAATACTATCTAATATTTCTGAGAGGGGAACTTCATAATGTTTAACATGATCCCCGTATCGACCATAAAACTTCTTAGCCGACGACTCCAAGCGTTCAACAACGTAACCTTGTGTAAGTAGTTTATAGGCTAGTCGTTTAGCTCTCAGAATAAAGCATTCATAAGAAGAGGATGCCCTGGCATAACGTATAAGTTATGAAATGACAACACCATAGGCAGGAGAGGATGAAATATTACTACTTAGAAACGGGAAGTTTGTGATGTGGAAATTCAAATCTTCTCGTTTGTCATAGAGGGATGTGTGAAGTTGACCAATCGACAGAAGTAAATCTAGGTAAGAAGCAGATGTGTTGCTGTCTGTCATTAATCCGCCAACCATATGCATCAGTTGTGAGAAGGGGTGAGACATTGTATCAACTGAGTAATTGTGGCTTTAAAACTTTATTTCATTACGGAGTTTTTAACGCAAACAAATTCAGACTTTTTGATGTCAGCGGCGAATATTTATGTCCCATGATCGTTTGCATATATATATATATATATATATTATATCATATGGTCTGAGTGTTATGCAGCTTCATATCAGATTACATAAATATTTTGTATGTAACACGTTTAATAAAGCCTAGCTTAGTGTTTGTGACGTCACTTTAACTTGAATGGGGACAATCAGATATAACATGTTGTGTGGATGATTTTAAAACTTTGTTGTATTCAAGTCGGCAATTTTGCTAATTTCAACATCTGATAAAGTATGCTTAGATGTAAATAATAATTTAAAATGTAGGCTTAAAATGTTTTCTCCTCCATGCCGCCTGATTCCATCTCTTGGTTTCCAGAGGTCCGTTTTTGTCTATTTTTACCAGATTTGCATCTCTATCTTGGACATCCTAAAGATTTATACCTTGGTATCTGAGATTTTATATATTCATGTATAGTATTTACATTGATACATTGATGAACTGTGTTATTTGTTAGTTTTCCATTATGTATTATCCATCGATATTACCTTTGGGCCTTATACTACGTGTAATGAGTAATGATTCATTAGAAATCAATCGCCTCCCACCAGAACGTGAAAGGTAAATTGTATTATCACTATTCTATTCCTACAGGAGAGATAGTTTTCAATGATGATGGTGATATTATTATTATTATTATTATTATTATTATTTTTATTATTATTATTATTATTATTATTATTTTTATTTTTAACACATTTATTAGATATTTTACATATTACGTAACAAGAACATACCCTTGTTACCGCGCCATCATTTCTAAATGATTCACAAAATTTTATTAGTAATGAAATATGTTAAACTTGTAAAATTAGTATAACTGACATGAGCATAAGATTTATGACAGCTCAGAGTAATTATAATTTCTTTAAAATGAAATTTTCTGTGATAACTGTACAATACCTTCATATATCTTTTAACCTAACCACACTTTGCATACACGCATTTACACGAAGAAAGAAAGAAAGATGGTGAGAGATATAGTCTAACATATCTGTATTATATTATATACTGAGATGCTGAATCATACCACAGTGGTTAAAGATAAGGTAAGTGGGAACGATAACTCATGTGGGTTCTTATTATATTTCATTTTCTAAAAGTGATAATGATTTAGTCATTAATTGTTTATATAACATTAAAAACATTATATTGTATTTTATTATCCAATGTAAATTTCATAAAAATTTAAAATGTCAATGTCAGTGTGATTTCGTGAAAAAGTTGTGTGGAATTGACTCCATTCTTTTCTAAATTTTCTTTTTTTCAGTCATTGTTGACAAATTATTTTGCATATATAGTTCTTTCACATTATTAAGAGTCTCTCTGACTAACAAGTTCATATTCAAACATTTAGATCTTTATATAAAACTTTTGATAACCAGAATAATGTGACTATAAACTGATAAGTATTCACTATATTTGTTTATACCTGAAATGATATCTTTTTTGGTCGAGAATATTTCGTTCCCAATATTTTTGGATAAACCATGTATTCAAATCAATCAAATATTGTTCAACTATATTACATGCCCATAGTAAATGTCCAACGGATTCTGGCTGTACTTTACAAAAACTACATTTATGGTCTTGGTTTAGATTATATTTATTTACAACATAATTGGTAGTCAGAATGTTATGTAGTATTCTATATCGAAGCCATTGTAATTTTGTGTTAGAAGTAACCTTAAATGGAAGCTTGTAAAATTCTTGTCATTCTGTAGTGTCTATTGTGAAAACATTATTCCATTTTGATGAATTGGAATCTTATGAAAGACTACAGTTTATCTTTAATAAACGATGATATAAATATTTGTAACTTTTTATAGATGAGAAAAAATATATACGTATTTTATATGGTGTAATTAGGTTTTTTGAAGTTTATCACTAAAATCATTTGGTAAATATTATAAACATATTACCAAAGTTATAATGCTCAAGACGATCGTTTCTGTCAATCAGACTTCTTCAGTTGAGGTCCAATTTTACAAAAAAAAAGTTTTCTGAAGGAAAAGTGGTATAAGACAAGGCCAAAAAGAAAATGGTCTATTTTTTTCACAACACTTCGTATACCATTATATGTCAAGAAATCACAATTTTTGTTATATTTCTGATTTAATATATCTCTTTCATATATTTTACCATAAGTGTCAATTTAAAAATCACTAATAAAATCTATTCCAGATTCAAACCACTTTTTATTGTATTATTCCAAAAATTACAAAAATAATAAAAAGGTATCAGCTGTTTTATAAAAAAATCCATGTACACAAGTAAGAGATTAAGACATGCATAAAACTTTTTATATTCTGATATATTTTTGTGAAAATCAAATCAGGTCCAATGCTATATCCATATACAAATACATGTTAAATGGTGGAAACAATTATTTGCAAACGAATACTTATCAAACTGGGTTTCTCAAGCAAGTTTCATAAAATATATAGGAATTTAAGATTTTTTGCATGCCTGTTCATATTTATTTTCTGCTAATTTACTTCATGCATGTCAGTAGTTATTTTCATGCAGCATCTAATGCATTTCGAGTTGTTCACATGAACACGTGCAGAAAAATACCGAGTTTTAAGTCCAAAGTCAATTTCGTTATGTGCATATCAATATGTCGCTATCAAAAACGTGATTGTGTGAAAGTAAATTTTAGTGAAACTCTAAGTAAATCGAACACTCCTTTATACTTTCCACAAGCGTTTTCATTGATTGTTTTCATCAGTAAATAGTATTATTGATTGTGATGTCTTACATCAATGTATACCGACTTCTGATGACCTGTGGTTGCTATGTATTACTTTTTCTAGTATCACTTAGCTGTGAAAATAATAAAAACTTAGAAGACCGTAATATGATCGTAATGTGAATACGATGACGGCTTTCCCATAGCGTGCTAATGATGTCGGATTTCTGAAAAAAGTCAGATGGATAAAACAGGATATTTTCTAATGGATTTTCTTCATTTAACATAATACCTATAATGAGACGGAAAAGAAAATGAAATTCATTTCTACATTGCTATATTTCATGTTTTTGTAGTTCCATGAATATTTTACTTTGATAATGTTCACTACGTTCTTATCATCGTAAATAACATCTATTTTGAAGCGGTCTTTGAATATTGGCGTGGTTGAACGATCTGCAAAACATTTCCTGTAAATGTGTAATACGATAATTGAGTTTAGTTGTGATGTACATACATTCAACTTATCACAAAATCATTCATATATAAACACTTCGGTCAAAGACTCTTTTCTCCAATTGTTCTCCTTCATTTTTACAGGAAATAACTTCCTTGATAACCCCAAGGGTATTGACAAGCTGCAAGCGCTGTGACGTCACAATACAATTTATATGATGTAGGGTGTCTGTTGCGTCAAGATTGCAGTTCATAATGGCAGATTCTATTTGTGTAGACCTACATATACATGTATTCAAAACATGGGATAAAAAATCAACCCCTACCTTGAGGTTATGACAAAGGAATCTCAATCTTCAGGATACGTTACTTGAACGACAAACCTTGTCATTCAAGAATCCTACCCTCGGATTGAGATTCCTTTGTCATACGCTCAAAGTAGGGGTGGATTTAATTAACCACAAGGATGTAAAGAATTAGATCTACATTTCAAGTCAACATTTCAATTACAGTACGAGCTAATTTTCTTATACTTGAGTATTATTACGCCCTGATAGCACTTTTCAATTCTAAATTCTTCAAAAGCTTAGTAATATTTAACAGTGTTTACTCTTCGACGGATTCGGCTAAACTATAAGATGTAGTATTTTGCCTTGTATGGCCTTTTATACCTTTGTATATCGTCATCTGTACCATCTGACTGTCAACACTGCTGTACCTGTGCTTTGCTATATATATATATATATATATATATATATATATATATATATATATATATATATATATATATACATATATATATATATATATATATATATATATATATATATATATAAAATATTATAATATCACAACGCAACGCCGTACTAAACTCAACCGGTTTCATTAACATCATCATCGAGGAGTTTAACATTACATAGGTACACTTGGAAACATATATACAATCAAATAATTTTTTTATATATATATTTGATTGTATAGATGTTTCAAAGTGTATCTATGTAATGTTTAACTCCTTGGTGATGATAATGTAATCGGTTGAGTTAAATTCGGAGTTGTGGTGTGTGTGTGTGTGTGTGTGTGTGTGTGTGTGTGTGTGTGTGTGTGTGTGTGTGTGTGTGTGTGTGTGTGTGTGT